>APFE030489535.1:271389-303982 GCA_000404065.3 Pinus taeda
ATGTTTTCGGTCCATGGTTTTGGACGCGATGGTTTTCGGTCCATGGTATTCGATGCTTCGGCATGTATAAATATGTATTGTAACATTGAAAGGAATATAATGAAAAATCAAGCTGGTAGTCTCGATTTTGAGATCCAGTGAGAAATCTCTGTGTATATGTGTTTTATGTGTTATGCTCTCGCATTTTTATTTTTCCTGTGATTTAGAATTCGTATGCAGGTAATTTTTGTACGAGGTTAAAACCTACAATATTCACTTGGCAAGAGAAGATAAACAACAATATCATCTTTGTTCATCATTAGTATCGTTTATCTACATTCATTACAGTTGGAACCAACAAATCAAAGGTTGATTATAATTTCCAATGGTATAAGAGATCATTACAAGACATTAATGCAATTAGAATATATTATTAACAGATGTATAACAAAAATGAAATAGGAATAATTGTTTACCCATTAATGAGTTAATGTGTTTGCTAGGTTAGATTATATGTAATTTTCCTATTAATTCATTAATTCTTTTTACTTTAGGAATTAGTAAGATCTATGCTTATATTCATTATGTTCTCATCTTTCAATTTTCTACCTTTATGTTATCAAACTCTTGATATAAATCAAGATCTATTCAAATTCATTGTATTGCTATATTATTTGTAAGAAGAACAAACAAGAATCAAAATAACTATTTAAAGAAGCTCGGTTTATCACTTGAAAATGTTGATGTAAAGATACTTGAAACACAACCACGGTAAAAGTGTTAACATGTTTACTTAATCCTACGAGATATAGTATTGAAATTGTTATCACCATTATTTGACACGACATTTCTTGAAGTTATTGTTGTTACCATCTAGTGATATAAAATAGCTTATCATATCATCTCACACGACATTCTTTCTATATACTAAAACCAACTATGATAATTTATAGATGTCTTTGTATCACTATTAACCAACAATTTTTTTGTTACCAAATAAACTACAACCATTACAAATAGTGAGTACCTTTTTTTCTTTATAATACGTTAGGCTTAATAAATACATTTATTATAATTTTTTCTTCTTGTAGTCTTCTAACTTGACAAAGCTTTCTATAGAGGAATAACAAATGACTTTTTAATTACACACTTATAAATATGTTGGTTAGCTAGTGTACTAAATTCCTTAAGAAAAACTAATAAAATTCATGTCTTGATAGGGTTCTTGATAAGTTCCATGGAATAGCAAGTGCACTTGTTTGCATTGCCTATGGAGTCTCTATAATCCTAGTAAAGTTACTAAAGGATTCAATGGGTCTCAAAAAATGATAACGAGCTCCCAATTCCATTATTCAATTTTAAGACTCCCACTTACGAAATATTTAATTTGGAATTTTTATTACACCCATCATTTTTTTTAAGCACTCATGTTGGGCACTAGTGAGTTCTTTGTGAAAACAATGTAACCATTTGATTAGTTCTATATAATAGAACATTTCTTAAGGTTCAATCATTTTCCTCATAAAGTGATAATGAATATCAATGTCTTATATCTAAAATCATGAGTAAGATTTGTTGTCACAGTAATCAAGTTGTGATTATCATTGTATGTTGTTGTTGGTCTTCACTAAATATTGTTGATACATTTAAATAAGTTCTAAAGTAACATAGTTTCTGATGTAGCATGTATTATTGGCATGCATTTAATTTTAGTTCTAGACAATGAAAATATGGGTTGTCACAAAGGATTCCTATAAATGTCTCTAGCCAAAAAACATGTATCTTATTATTGATTTGACAATATCATTGTTGTTGTGACTTTAACCACTCCAACTATCAAAATCCATATCCAAAGTTCCATTCAAGTACTAGGAAATGCTTTTGACTACAACACAATGTTTTGATATAGAATTAGTCACTCACTAACCCATTTCTCTCAATACACATGCAATATCATTATGAGAGAGTATCATTGTCTACATTAGACTATCAATTATTTGTTGATATGGAATGGACTCGCTTTTTTTCTTTCATCTACTTATTCAGTATCCATGGATAATTTACAAGTAGCATCTATAATGTAGTTTTTCCACGATACTGGAATCTAGGTTAGAATCTTATAGTCATTGACGCTACCAATCCAAGTATCACAACAAACTACTTTGCACAGTGGAACAATATACAGAAGTAAATCAACACATGTGTAGATATGGAAAACATTTTACAAATATTACAACCCAACTTCGCTATAGAAACAAATTGATAATACAAATGTCTAGGGCCCCCATACCAAGGATAATGGCCCTCATACATCCACTAATACAAATATATACAACTAGGGTTTGGTGTCAGTCACTCCAACAACCAATCTACCCTGAATAAAATACATTGAATGTCTAGTTGATGTAGTCAACTTCACAATTTCCTTGGTCGTACCCTAAACACATTTTCCTGGTCCTTCATCTCTCGATCTGCAATAACTCCTCTTTGCCTCTATCATGTACTAGGTCCATTAGGTCACGGAAACATGATTATGCCCTCTAGATGATCATAAGCCTTACAACCAACACATAGGGTCTTCGCGCTCATTGGTTGCTCCTTAATCCTTCAAAGACACAAACCTTTGAGACTTTTGCCAATTGCTACTCCTCAACTCTTTTGGGACTTTCTTCCCACTAGTGCCTTCATGTGTTGCTCGATGAAGACACACTTAGGTTCAGATGGATTCCCACTATCACTGTCGAATGTCTTTCTCCGATAATGAACTTAAGGCATGGATGATTTCCCCTCTTCTATTGTAGATGTCCTTCTCCACAAGGAAAGTCTAGGGCTACAATCTACTCCTGACTTATCAGACCTTTAAGCTCTTCTTCTGCCACTTCTAACAATCCTTTAGTCCTTCAATAGACTCCTTCCTTCGGCCTTGAAGAAAGCCTTTACAATCCTCCTTAATTTTTCAATAGGTTTCTCCAACTCCACCACTTCTAATAGGCCTAAAGTCCTTCTAAGGTCATTGCACTTAGGGCTCAGTTTGGACCAATTTCATGTTGCCCTCCAACAATCCACAAGTGTCCAAAAAAATCTGTCCAACTCGACTCTACATCCACCTGAAACCAACCATCAAGAAGAGGCCATCTACAACACCCTATTGCTTTCCTCTTTCCTTGGGATCTATGTTATTAGAGCTCTAGTTAGGGCACACCAATAGCCCTAAACCCTACTCTAATCATTGTTTCCTTCACAAACAACCTACCTCATTTGTTGTCCCTTCCTAGGCATCCAAGGCATTGTTTTATGTTCAAGGGTCCTCCTCACAACACCCTACACCACCCTATTCAAAATAGCAAGATAAACATGCCCACTAGCAAAGGAAAACACCATTGTTTGGGCTTCAGCCTTTTCTTGATGACTACAGCTAGGAGAGAGGGTCTCACTAGCCCTCTTGACCCTCTCATCAGTCCTTCTACACGGTTTTTGTAGCAACACCTCTCCTGTGGCCCAGAAAAATGACAAACCACAATAAAACAAGCACAAAACAATCCCTTACATACCTTTGATCTATGGCCTAGTCTTGCAAGAAGATCTGCTCTGAAACCTATCCAAGACCCATCCTTTAGACCTCAAACACCTGCAGCTTTGTCTCTCAAGGAATCCGCACCAAAACAGTGAGAGATTCTCCACAAACTATCCTCCTTGTTCCCTCACTAGTATGCCTCATATTCACACCAAATTCAGAGGTATTTCTTTGATGTGATTACTCTTTGGATGTGGGTGAAATGCCTCTCCACTCACCTTTATTTATACTCTCACTTGTGGTGTAATCATGCTTTAACTTGGGCACATTCTAACCCTAAGCCGACCTGCTCAATGTACCAAATTAACCAACAACTACATAGAAAAATTAATATCTCCACTTCTAGAGCTCAGGTTTTGATGATTTTCACTGGCCCTAGCTCCTCTAGAGGTCCTCTATCATCTCCATTAGTCAAACTATCAAAAAAGAAATTAGTTTTGACCCAAAACTTTTGGGTGCAAAATCCCCACGCTTGGGTGCTTAGTCCACAAGCCACTTTTGTGTGCCAACTCCTCCACAACCCTCTAGCCTAGGGTTTGGAGTACCTCCCAAGCTACAAATCTCAACATATAATTCTCAACAACCTTTGATCGAAAAAAAGAGTTTTGATGGGCTCACATTCATCCATAGAAGACTTCTTCAAGATGTTTTACAAGTGCTTTTATTGGCTCAAATAGACCTTCCTCTTCTTCCTATTGTGGATAAAATTTATGCTTAAATAAATAATCATCAAAGATCTTTAATTTCAAAGAAAAAAATCCATTAAGTCTTAAGTCATTGTGACACAAAATATGATCGTTTAAAACATAAAAAGAAATAATGAATATGATCATTAAAATTGAAATAAATAATGAGCATCCCTCTGCTTGTGCTAAAAGGAAAGCTAATGGCCACTAGTTTTCCTTCTAGCACAATCATCTCTCAACAATTTCTACTTCTCATAAGATTAAAAAGCATAGATACATCTTAACCCTACCTCCATGTTTGTCTCACTCTATTACAAATACACTAACAAAGACCATAGATGATTATGTTAATACATCATCCTTATGTCTAAATTAATAAGGTCTAGAGATGATTGTGCTATCAGAGCATCCTTTTTGTTATGCTAGAAGGAAAACTGATGGCCACTAGCTTTCCTTCTAACGTAACCATCTCCTATCAATTTCAACTTCTCATAAGAGTGCAAAGCGTAGATCCATCTTAACCCTAGAGCTATGTTTGTCTCACATTATACTACAAGGTCTAGACTAACAAGTGTCTAAAGATGATTATGCTATTGGAGTAACCTTGTGCTTGTGCTAAAATGAAAGCTAATAGTAGCTAGCTTTCTTTCTAACACAATCATCTCTCATTAATTTCTACTTCTCATAAGATTCAAAAGCATAAATCCATCATAACCTCAATGTTATCTTTGTCTCAAAATACATTATAAATATGCTGACAAATAAACCACGTGCATTTTGTGATGGTATTGTTCTTTAATGAATCTCAAAGTTCATTCAGATTCTTCAAGAATAATGAATAAGCAAATGTGCATTGAAATTATCTACCAGGTAGGTTGAAGTCAAACAAAGTGTGAATTATTTTTATGAATTGGGGTATCGACATGAAAAGGAGGAATTTCCTGTAGAAAATTTGTGAATAATATGACACTTATTCACAAAGATTATCCTGATTATACACTATTTGCGAAATCATGCATAATACATAACCTCCTCTACGTTGATCATCAATTTGCAGTATTCAAGAAACAATTGCATGCACACATTGAAGCATCAATCACACATATCAACACAGTATATCACGGGGAAAGCATAAAGCTAAAAACCCCCAACTATCTATATATTATATTGATTGAGAACATGTAACAATACATAGTACAATACTCCTCACAAAGTACCTCAGTACTATCTCACCTGTTACACACAAACTAGCTCAGATCTGAATCAATCACAGTTCCAAATCTCCTCCACTGCGCAATCCTGCATGAGAATACTACTTAATGGCTTAACCAAACTCGTATTTCCCTTGTGTAACACTACGCAATCCTCATTGGAAATACTCAATCCATTGATTGTGCAAATCACATGCACAACTATAGTCACAACTAACAATTGTCTTGCCCTTTCACTCACCTCTAACACTTGTCTCCACTGAACTATCCATGCACTGAGTTAACTGATGTATTCTTTACTTGATTTATGAGTTAATAATTAGTGAATAAATTAATAATTAATTCACACCACTCATCACTAGTGTATTTGTTAGTTAGACTAAATACAACTAATTCAACTAAGTCAAACTGAACACAACTCCATCAACTGCTCATTCAACTCCACCAAACTCAACCACTTGAGTTCTAACTGAAGTCCTTCATGAAATAGCTCAACTAACCCATAAGAAAAGTGTATTTCCTTCTGGAAGTTGCATGTGCCACATCTGTAGCTCGAACTGAAGTGCCCCAAGTGAATAAGATAATGTTTATAGTCCAAATATTATTAAGAGCTAATAATATTCGATTGTTCTATTTTTAGCGTCACAGTCTAAAAATAGACTCTGCCCATATGTCTAAAAATAGAGGTCCATCTATTTTTACCAACTTGACCAATCATCCACTAATAACATCCTGCAACTCATAGACCATGATCCATATGTCTAAAAATAGAATTTGCGCCAAAAATAACTTGCGGGCCCACTTAGTGAAGGCGACTTCTTTTCACTAAGATCCATCATCTTGTTGCATTTTCAACACTCCCTCTCAACAAGATATGGATTATCTGCAACCCCTATCTTGTCTCTGTGGTATTTGAATTTCCTCCTGGTGAGCGCCTTCGTCAAGATATCAACATCCTGATCCTCCGTGGGAATATATGAAAGTAACATGATTCTCCACTGCACACAATCTCTAATATGATGGTACCTGATGTCGATGCGCTTGGATCCGAACAACCCGACCAAGATCTTCCTCATCCATATAGCCTCGCATGCAGCCAAACTTGTTGCCATATACTTGGCCTCCGCGAAACTGAGTGCCACGGATCTCTGCTTCCTGCTGTACCAAGAAACTGTTGTCGACCCGATACTCAAGATCCCTCCAGATGTTCTCTTTCTGTCCATTGGGATCTCTGCCCAATCTGCATCTGTGAAGCCACATAGCTTCACCTCATCCTCCTGTCTGTACCACAATCCATATCCCGATGTGCCTCTGAGATAACACAATACATGCTTGTCTGCCTTCCAGAAGAGCTTGGTTGGCTTAACCATAGCTTGTGAAAGCTGGTTAACAGCATAGCATATATCGGGTCATGTATTGACCAGATACATAAGTGACCCCACTAACTGTCGATAAACAGTGGCATCCACTACCTCCGCTGAAGTAGCATCCTCCTTCCTCCAACCTCGACGAAGAGGAGTATCAACAGGCTTGCAGCCATGCATGCTGAACTTCTCCAGTATCTCCCGGGCATACTTACCTTGAGAAACAAATAGTCCATCATTGCATTGCTTCACTTTGTAGATCCATCTAGAACCCACCACCGATTTCCCCTCTAGTCTTGGGACAATCTCTCATGCATTGTTTGTGACAATTGAATCATACTCTTCCACCATGGCATCTACCCATGCGAGATCCTCCACAGCTTCCTCGAAAGAGGATGGCTCAGTCACAACACATTTTCTCACAAGAGCCATGTATCCAGTGTACCAATCAGGTGACTGTCTCTGTGTGCACAGTGTTGTAGGTGGTCCTACAACCTTCTCTGCATCTTGAGCCAGCCGCTCAGCTTTTATAGTGCGCTTTCGCCCTCTGATGGTTAGCGCTGCATGAGTGGTCTCTTCCACTCCATGAACTTCATCTTGTGGCTGATCCACATCCTAAAGCTCATCCTTAGGAACAAATAGCTCCTCATCTGCATGCAAGTGTGGCTCCCTCTCAAGTGAACACTTCATGGCTTTCTCCTCCTGAAATTTGATATCCCGTCGCACAATAGTTTTGCCACTATCTGGAAAATACACACGATAGTTGTGGGGCATATCAGTGTACCCTACAAATATCCCAACCTCTGCGGTCGGCGCCAGATTCTTCCTGGCATCCTTCGTCACATGCATGTAAAAAGGAGAACCAAAAATCCTCAAATGGGAAATATCAGGCCTCTTACCATAATAAGCCTCCTCAGGTGTACTCATGCCAAGTATCATGTGAGGACAACGATTCTGCACATATACTGCAGTATTGCATGCCTCTGCCCACAAGTGAAGGGGTAGGCTCTGATCATGCAACATCGCCCGTGCAGCACCCGCGATTGTTCTATTCTTCCACTCAGCAACCCCGTTCTGTTGTGGGTTATGGGGAGCTATGAGCTCTCTTCGAATCCCTTTTGCGCTGCAGAATTCCTTGAACTCACCAGAGATGAATTCACCACCATTGTTGCTCCTAAGAGCCTTCACCTTCTTCCCCGATTCCTTCTCGACCAGTACTTTGAACTCACAGAAATTTGAGTATGTCTCGCTCTTCTTCTGCATGAAGAAGATCCAACACTTTCTAGAGAAACCATCAACAAAGATCACATAGTACCTTTGCTTTGCTGTCAAAGCTACTAAGAAAGGTCCACACACGTCTGTGTGAATTCTCTCAAGGATTTTCATGGCGTGACTATCCTTCTCATGAAAGGTGGCTTTCACAAACTTTCTCAAGCTACACCCCTTGCACTGATCTGACTGCGCAAGGGTGCCTTTAGGAAGCCCAATAAAAATTTGTTGCAATATCTTCAAGGCGCCATGGTGAAGGTGGCCCAATCTCCAGTGCCACAGCTCGCCATCATCCCGGCTCACCACTCCTCCTGCCTTGCATACCATTGCTAAGCAGCCATCTACATGCAACTGATAAAGGTTCTTGACTTTAACCCTTATCTTCCGGGTTTCTCCAGTTGCCTTACTGTGCAAGAAAGCCTTTCCCTCATCGAAGACAACATCATATCCCTTTTCTTCTAACATCACCATAGAGATAAGATTCTTCTTCAATCCTAGAACATGCATCACTTCCTTCAATACAAAAGGTTTACAAGACTCCCTCTCAAAGGAAATGGTACTGATACTAGTTGCACTATATCTACCATCATCGCCCATGTCGATGTGCACTCCAAGATCTTTCTCATCCAAATCAGAAAACAAATCTCGATCTCCTGTCATGTGAAAAGACACACCACTGTCCAAGAACCATACTGATCCCATCACACTTGATACCAAGCATGCGATCAATGAAAAATCTAGCTCAAACTGCGAGGCTAAGGCCTCTCCCGCTGCAGATCCAGCATCTTGCTTATTTGTCTTCTTTTCCGGACAATTTGTGGCATAGTGTGTAAGGACTCTAGACACCACATATCTCTATAATGGTATGATATTGTCCACTTTCGGCCTAAGCCCTCATGGATTTTCTTTTGGACTTACCCCAAAAGGCCTCATAGCAATGGAGATATTTGTCCATCCTTATATACCCATGATCCTCCCCACTTCTAGTCAATATGGGAATTTGGTCGTATACCCAACAATCCTCCCCTCGAACAAAGGACCATCGAGCCTCCCCTCAAATGATTATCCATCCAACCACTCTTTACCAACCAGGATTCTCCGCTCCAATGTGTTGGAAGCACACGCCTTACATGGAACACCACCTGCCTCGAGAGCTTGCTCTATCCCATGTCAACTCCTCTTCACCGTGTTGGGACTAGGACACGTCCATGAAGAATCCGGAGCACACCACCTGTCTAACCGAGCTCATCCATGGATCCCATCGTGATATTACCGGGGCCCACCACCTTCGTTCGGCATTCCAAGGATTCATCCACTTGGCTAACTTCGGGGCATGGCTCTGATACCACTTGTAAGGACTCTGGACACCACATATCTCCACAATGGTATGATATTTGTCCACTTTGGGCCTAAGCCCTCATGGATTTGCTTTTGGACTTACCCCAAAAGGCCTCATACCAATGGAGATATTTGTCCATCCTTATATACCCATGATCCTCCCCACTTCTAGTCAATGTGGGACTATTGGTCGTATACCCAACAAATGTGTGCATGCTCTTGATGTTTTATTGTTATTGATGCTGCTATATTGATTATCAACATAGAGGAGCTTATGTATTGTGTATGTATTCTGAAATAGTACATGATCAGGATAATCTCCATTGAATATGTGTTTATTATTCAAAATTTCTACAAGTTGGCTAGTTATTAGTTGGAGAAATCTTGGTTTTGCACAGTACTGTTAGTGCTTTGATAGATAGCTGGTGTGAGTGTGATAAGTGTGAGAGTGTTGCTAGTTTGGGTAAGGTTGTGAAGTGCCATTGATTTTATGTAAAACTTGTGAGTGAGAGAGAGAGACTTGTATGTTGGGAGATCCATCTTCAAAGAGTGAATGCTTGAAGAACATGTTGGCTAGATCCCTCTGAGAAGGCTTGTGACGTCAAGACTTTGGTTGTAAGCTTACTCTTATTTCATTATTAATGCAATCAATGATGTTTTCCTATGTCTTGTATGTAATATACTTTATAGCTCATGACTTCTTGACTTTGTGAGTAAATAATTCATTGTTGTTTCCAGTTACGTTCTTTGTTGTATTTCCTTTGCTTTGTTCAAGGTTGCTCACTCATTAAGGAGAAGGAAGAAAAAGTTGGAGCAGCGCAACGGAACTCCATCGACCACCGGTTGAGGTAGGCCTCCAACTTTAACTGTTTAAGGAAAGCTATGTTGATCTGTCCTTGTTTGTGACTAGACCCACTCTAGGGCTAGAGGGGTTGCCTCTGTCCGTAGAGGGAACACTTTCTTGCATCACAAGAATGTACAGTTATTGTTAGCAGCTTATTTACAATTACCTTCTTTTGAAATGTCCTTTCCAACTGAATTCCTTTTAGATCATAAAAATCTGGATGGGTTTCCATTAAGGATTGGGAAATGTTCAAAAGACAAGATGACAAGGCAGATTGGGGATATGAGCTTTTAAATTCAAAGGCTGGAAAAAATTGTTAGTGTTATGTGCAAATGTTAAGATATTAACAATCTTCCTTGAAGAAAAAATTTCCAAACAGTTTTCAAATAGGCTAATGAAAAATGAATGGAAATCTTTTAGATATAATGGAATATTATTAATTGAATTGGATTGTTGGCCAGATTCTAAAAATACATTCTCTTGTTGACACTGCCTTTGAGAAGATAGAAGCTTTTGATAAGAGATGAACATCGATTGAAATTGAAATATTAATAGCTTCTGATGTTCACGATTATAATATGAAACTTCAATTTCCCAATAGGGCAATGCATCAATTGAGTGTTCACTATTAAAGTGCTCAATATGCTGGCGTAAAGTGTGAAAAAATATATCATAAATAAAATTAGAAAATAAATCTAAATTTAAACAAAATAAGTGAAAAATAAAAAATAAAATGAAATCACTATTGGTACAGCTAATGTTACAGCACAATTGGGATTGTTTCGAAATAATTTTTTTTTCACACGGATTGACCAGAATTATGGAATTTGAATAATTGACAATTCCAACTTGTGAATTAGAAAGAGAATTATGATTATGAGTAGGAATGAGAGCTTGAAATGAATCATAAATTGGAATGTTTTCTTGAATAGTGAAATCATGAAGATAATTTGCTCTTTTAGAATGAGAATTGGTTGGAAGAATTTTTAAATTGAAATGTTCCTCATTCTCAGATGTTATTTGAATTTTCTCATGGGGATTCTCTTGGGAAGAATAGAAATCAATATCTTCAATGTCAGAGTAATTATCATAAATGACTTCATAATATTCTCTGAAATTCCCTTCAATCTCATCCAATATATCAAAACAAGGAGGAATACAAATTTCATGTTCATTATTGGCAAAAGAATGATCAACAATTGTTTCTTTATCTTGATAAAAAATTATTGGTAATTCATTTAAATCATCCTCTTTATTTCTAGAAATATCATTAATACCAAGAGGGGGAAAATTACCATCATTAAAAATATCAGGATAAAGGAAAAAATGTGAATTTGAAATAAGGCAATTAAAAATGTCTCTGTTTGAGAACTCTTGTACATTATTCTCATTGTAAATTTCAGATTGTAAATCATTCCTTTGTCTACTCTCGCTTTCTTGAAGAAGACTACTTTGCTGCTCTGATTTCGGTATTTGTTTATCATGGAAAAATTCAGAAATTTGTACAACAGTTTGCATTTTATTATTTACTTTGATTGCTGCTTGCACTGGCTGATTTGCGATCTGATTTTCTGAATTTAAAACAAAGTAATTTTCAGATTCCAATCCAAATCTTTCTCCAAAATTGTTGTTGTTGTCTTCTTGCATTTGAATAGAAATATTTTCCAACCTTTGTGAAACCACTTCATCACAATTTATTTGGACATCCATATTAGAATTCTCATTTATGATGGAAGGGGATGAAACAAAACTTAAAATAATTTCGTATGGATTAGGAATGGAAGGAAGAAAACAAATATATTCAAACCAATCTAGTGATTCTTCTTCTGTAAGTTTATCTTCGATTTTGAATCTTAAACAATTCAAATGAAATCGAATATTAAAATCAATAACGGACTCATTTCAAATCTTCGTAGATATTCAATTTCATCACATACCTGTTCATAATCATAGCCGTCAAATTTATAAATAAAAATTGTAACAAATTAATCCCAGTTGTGGATTGAGGCACCTAGAAGAGTTCTACACAAATTTCTGGCTTTTGCCACAAATGCGAGAGTAAAAATTCTGCATAAAATACCTTCATCAATTCCTTGAAAATCATAATTTGAAACTTTTTGAATAAATTGAAAGACATGATTAAAAACAAAAGAATTTCTCTCACTATTAAACTTTACCTCAGACAAGAGTCTTACCACTTCGGGTGGAGTATTGGAAGATGCATGTCTATGGATACAACTCCAAATTGGAAGTTTAAGAGGAGCCATCGTGATTTAAATAAAATTTTAAAATTGAAAAGACTCCAATAGACAACAAGTTTCAGGCCCTCCTTCTAGCGCCAAAAATGTTTGCCTCAACATTGGGGGATAACCACCCGATCCGAATCTTAAAGCAACTCCTTTTCTATTTGGAATATTGGCTTCAACTGGTTTAACTAGGTCCAGTTACCTTCTCCCTATTGCTATTGGTGTGTGATGTATCTTTAACTACCAATAGACAGGGATATTAGATTACTTCTTCTTAATGATCAGGCAAGAGAATGACCCTTAAGCTTATTGGGTTCAGCCAAGCCACAACTAAAATTTTGTCTCTTTGAGAAGAGGACTTAAAGGAATGTAGAACTTAATCTAAATGCAAGCTTATTCTATAATGTAAGCAAAAGAAACTAATTTTAATCCTATCTCAATTAGGAAGATATAGATCTAACCCAACTAAGAGCAAGATAATTAAATGATAAAGATTTAAATATGTCTGGCTTTTAGTTAATGTCAAGCTAACGAATTAGTTCAATTAACTAACATCTATGAACACCAAAACATATCTTATTGAGACCTTTTAAGTAAAATAATAAACCAACAACATTCTGGGAAGTAATTCACAAAAATGATATTGATTATCAAATCAGTAAACTAATTATTAAACAATAATATGCAGAGATAGTTCACAACACATTACTATTTAATAAACCAGTTTTATAAGACAGATTTATGAGTAAATAGTTACTTAGAAATCAGAAATTAATCCATAAGATCAGAGATACATAATAACAACATTGGGACAAATTACCCATATTGACAAAAGTGCACAAACATGAATAAAATGACACATTCCTGTTATCATAAAAATGAAACTAGTATTTGAAACAGCAGTATTAAAAATACCAATTTATTAAATCTATTTCTCTGACCCTAGTCTCCAATAGTCCTTTACATTGTTTGAACTTCTGCTTTCAAAGCTAGAGCCACAATAGTACAAACTCTGCCCATCATACATAATTAAAGATACAAAAGGAAAATCCTCAATAATCTTCAGATCTGAGATTTTCTCTCCTCCCTCCTACAATTCTAAATTCCTATTGCAGAAGTGCTTTTAGAAGTCTAAAATTGCAGAGGAGAGTAGCATCTTATTACATTCTGCAATCTGCTATTTATAATATTTGCAAAGGAATTCTTGAGAGGAAATTTTGTTGAAGAAAAATCTGCCTAATCCAATTTTATTTGTTCAAAATTTCAATCTTTAATTGTTGGAGCATTCTCATTGGTTGAGATATTTTTCTCCATATCTCTTATATTGTTTTCCTGCAAGAAAAAATCAAAATAAAATTAAAATGAAAGAATAAAATCAAAATGTCATTTCTGGCATTAAAACAAATCCAATCAAATGCAATTAATTAAATAATTGAACATGAAATATAAGATTTCTATTGATGCATGGGATGGTTTAATTGGCCAAATATATCATTGATGAATGGATCTGCATTGAGAAGAGACTTCGACAAATGAAAATGTATAAAATAAAATTCAGAAAATTGATTTTGTTTTAGAAATTCAGAGCTTGATCTTCTACCTGAAATGACCAAATCTGTTAGTGAAACTCCCTCATAAATGTTCTCCTTGATTTTATCTTTCTAATGAGCTATCCTGAGCCTCATTTGACCAAGTAAAACTCAATCTATGAGCTTCCAAAGTTGATGAGTCAAATCTGGCACAATTCTAGAATTTCTATTGCTGGACTAAAAAATTAGAATTTTAATTAAAAATTTAATTCTAAATTAGAATTCTAATTTTCTAATAAGTAATTCTAATTTAATTGTTAATTATGAACTAAAATAATTAATTAATAAACTGCTATTAATTAATCTTAATCTTAACTAATTTATATAATTAACTATTTTATAACTAATTAATATTAATCTAAATAAAATTTTTAATTTTAATTTAATTAAAGTAATTAAATTCTATATATTAATTAATTTAAAATTAATTTAAAATTTATTATTAAATATTTAAACTATTTTTAGGCCGATAGGCCTTCCTTTGAGTGAGCTTTTTGTCATCCTTTTGCTTCTGAGCTTGACACGTCAGGTGAAACACTTTCAACCGTTGATTTGAAGTGTTCGACTCAACTGAGAATCTTTGTAGCTGGCACGAGTTCTATTGCCCAGGTCTCGCAAAACCTCAATGGAAAAATGTTATGCCAACACCTTTCTCCATAATGATGGTGGTCTCGAATCTTCACCCACTACATGAAGCAAGCAGAAATATCCGCAAATTTGTTACAGATTCCTGTAATCCGTGAACAAAACGTTACAAATTACTAAGAAGGCAATTTAAAGTTAGCAGCGATGGGGGTTTCGAGACACCACCTTCCTTTATTTCTCACAATATGACAGAGTAGGTGAAATGCCTAAACTGGGGTGATTTTTATTTAATAATTGGACGAGGAACAGGCGCTTTCTTTCAATGCAAGAAGCTTCCGCCAGAGACGTCTTCCTCCCTTCACTTACTTCGGGCTTCCACTTCAAAGTTCTTTCCAAGGTAAATATAATTATACTCAGCTCTGTAATTTTCTGATTTTTATCTCAATTTTACCGTCAAATTTTTCCCCTTCACACTCCTACAATGTTTTCCTTTCAGCTGTAAACCCTAAATCCGGCATTTTCTTTTGCTAGAGTCTTTTGAAATTACTGTTATTTCTTTTAAATGAATCTATGAAACCATATGTTTCTTAATTTTTTACTCGCGCCAAATATCTCTGCGTCTGAGGATTAACTTATCTTCTAAATTTGAGTTAAATTCCCTCTTCTTCTTGCTTAGATTATTAACACTATTTTCTTTTCAGCCACAAACCTTAAATTCTTTTTCTGCTATAGTCTTTTGAAATTATTTTTCTTTCTTTTAAATAAATCTATGGAAACATAGGTTGCTTAAATTTTTACTCGCGCTGAATGTCTCTGCGTCTGAAGATTAACCTATCTTCTAAATTTGAGTTAAATGCCCTCTTCCTTTTGCTTAGTTTTTTAAGCATGCCAGATATCTCTACGTCTTAGAGGGTTAACATGTTTCTTCTAAATTTAAATTTGAAGACCTCTCATTCAATCAAAATAGCTTTAAGTTTTCTTTAAAATGAAAATTGATTTTAACCTAAATTTACAAAAATCACCATATTCTCCCTGATCTGCCTGATCATTGCTGATATTTCCTCCAGTTTACATTTAAGTTCATACTAACTCCAATGGTTGTTATAGCCGGTAATTAAGCTACACAAATTAAGTTGTTCAATACAAATGTTGTTATGGGAATTGAGGTTGATTTGAAACTACTAGAATCTTTGCAAATACTCAATTTCATGACAGTGGCTTGGATGAGCTTGAAGGTGCAACAAATCCAAAAACGTCTTTGTTAGAGGCAAGGCAGTTGGTTAGCCTCCAAACGAATATTGGAGGCTAAAACGAAACTCCTCAGTTCTGAACATCTCAAATCAGTTGGAAGATCACGAATAGCATTATAGCCCACCAATATTCGTCTGCAATCCTGAGAAACTTTGTCAGTCGGAAAGCTCTGCAACTGTTGACCTGCTGCAAATAAGCATCTTCCCTCCTTTTGGCCTATGTCAATTTCCGTGTCATGAAAAGTTTCATGAATCTTTAAATACTTGACACTGTGATAGTCATCATCAAAAATATACTCCACACCACCAAGCACCTTCTTACCAGTTCATCAATGCATTTCCACCCAGCATCCATAAAATAAGGTGTCCCTAGCTTGTTGAGGAAGCCTTCCGCATCCCACATCTGCACTAGTGTCTACACAGCAATTTCTTTATCTTCCAGAAATGCTACACAATTTAGAAAAAAAAATCTTTAGATGGAATTCTGACAATCCATTGTAAGTCCATCTTAACACCTGATAAAGCTTTGCATCAATGGCCCTGAGATTTCTTGGGACGGAAGCATCTCTCTTTCTCATTGAATTTAAAGCATGGCTCCACTCATTCTTAGTATTTTTAAACCTCATCGCTCCAACAACTGCATTTATGGCCAACGGCAAGCCTCTACAATCCGAGGTAATTTCTCTTGCTCCAGCCTCTACAATATCATTCTCAAGTCCATTTTCAAAAGCTCTGCATTAAAAATAGTTTCTTATGAAATTTGCAGATTCATCGGAAACCAAGGAACTCTTGGACAAGCTCGTTGTGTTAAAGCTTAATGGCGGTTTGGGAACAACCATGGGTTGTACTAGGCCCAAGTAAGTGTTTCTAACAGACATATATTCCATAATCTTCAATGTACAAATTTGTCAAACTCGATTCTCTGTTTCGAACTTGTTTGCCTTCTATTGATTGTTACCAGTAATACATAAAGCGGGCCCACCACTCTAGACACATAATTTGCATTTAACATGCCACCGATACTAATTGGGCGGATTTTGATAGGCATATATAGTTTGATATCTGCTTCAGTCATTTCGAAATTTCCTCTGGGGATGTTTTCTAGACATATGAACCTCTAACAGTTTAGTTCATAACAATATACAAAATTAAATAGAAACTATAATATATAGACTGAAAAATTCAATTGAGACTTCTATGGAACATAGCTAAGTAAATCTAGAATCTACCTTGCAAGCTATAGGGTCTTACAGTGATGTGACTGCAGTCATCACTGCAGTGGAGGCTGAGCTTCATCTGATGACTTTGATTTATTTCTTTCTCCCTTAGGTTGTTGGAGTCCCATAGCACATTATGTAAAGAGTTCCTTTCAATCCATTTGCAAATATCAACTATTTCAACCAATTTAGGCCTTGTGCTTGATAGACTATTCACCAGAATCTAATCCAAGTTATAAAATCTATGTTTCAATTTACCTGGCTTGCTTGAAGTTCCTCTGCACCAGGTTATAAAATCTATGTTTCAATTTACCTGGATTTCTTGAAGTTCCTCTGCACGACTGAATATACCTTCGCATTTTAAATTCTTTCACGTTGACCTGCAAAGCTGCTTGGATTAGAAGTTCCACCTCCTCTCCGAGAAATCCATGAATTTGTTGAACCAGTGTCTTGTATCAAAAGAATTGAGGACAGATCTCTGATCCCTTATTGAAAATGGTCAACAAGGCTAATATCCACAGATAGTTGTTTGCAGTATAGAACATTGATTATCTTTGGTTTGCCTGTATATTCGTTGAGGTTATTTCTAGGTTACGTCCTTCATCACAGCCCCTGATTTATCATTCTTTTGAGATTGATCCACTTGAGTTGTATGTAATGGGCAATCTCTATTGTTCCCCAGTCTTCATTTATCGTAAAATGATCACTACCTCCGTTCCTATTCCAAATATTTGAGATCATAGGCCATGATCTTTTATAATGGCCTCAATATTCAAAAACTTGATTTCCTTTTGTAGTTGATATTGCCCTGTTTGCCAGTGAATTAGCTACTTGATTAGCAAATCTTCTATTGTGGTTGAAGCATATTGCTTCAAGGTTTCCCAAGCCCTATATTATCCATTCGATCTTGTTCCACAATTCTCATGAAGGATCATTATTCTTCTTGTTTAAGTTGTTGATCAAAATCTTTTACACTATGGCAAGCGAGAAGCTATATAGCATGGTTAGGGGGAGATGTTCATTAGTTTTGTGTGTAACACCTAGAAAATTCTAGCTGGCATAAAAAAGGTTGACTTTATATGTAAAATAGTGCTAAGAGGTTAAGATATAGAGTTAAGATGGATCTATGGTAGTGCAATCCCCTTGATTTTAACTTGATTGTAAAATCATGTATGGAAAGTAGAATTCTCTCCATTCTACTTGGCCAGCCTTGTCCTCTAAGGCTATTACATTTCCCGTTTTTTAACCTAATGTAGGACCTACATAATTGTGATGGAAATTTTGTGTGAGATATACTTGAGTACTCTTCTATGAGACTTGCCTGGTTAAAGCTATCTAAAAAACTCACGAACTTACTAATTTTTCCTCCTTGATTTCAACTTGATTGTAAACCAATGCAAGGAAAGTATATTTTCCTCTTCAAAAACTCCCTGCTACTTCTAGGCTAGGCTTTTCGTTTGATTCTCCATCAAAATATAACATTGCTACTACATTCTCAGTTTTTGTGGCCTACTATAGGACCTATTTAATTGTGATGGAAATTTTGTGTGATATAATTTAGTACTGTTCTATGAGACTTTTCTGGTTAAAGCTACCAAAAAAATTCAAGAAGTTTGCCTTTTCCTTCTATCTATTTTAATTTGTATTTAATTCCTCTAATCTAATTGGAAGGCAAAATTACATCTTCAAAAACCTCTAAAATAATGGGGGGTTATTCTATGGCATAGTTCGATACGATGTTAGAAAAAGGGAAATCTTGAGTGGATATGCTAGCTTTCATTGCTTATGTACGAAGGGGGATTTGGTGTGCATGCCCTTTGGCTCATAGATGGGTCCCCATCTTGAATCTTGATGTGCATGTATATTGATTTCTAATGTAATATATGTGGCAGTCTTAAAAAATGGGAAAACTTTCTTTCTTGCGATGATTGGCAATTCTTTGAAATTGACTTAAAATTTAAGCTATTTGATTTAATCTGCAGATCTGTCATTGAAGTACGAAATGGCCTAACATTTATGGATTTGATTGTAAAGAAAATACAGGTAAAGTGTCAATCTATTCGAGATTTACAAATATATGTACTTAAGAGATACTTAAGAGATCGCCTGTAAGTAATTGAATCGTTCTAACATTAACCTCTTGCTCTGTTTTAGTTTTTTGCTGCTTGAAAGAGAAAAACTAGTTGCTTTGTTTTATTTATTTGTTGTTTGACAGTTTGTTCATAAAGAATCTGCAGGTAATAACCGAGGTGCGGGAATTAGGATGGTTCATGTCCTCAGTTATTTCTATCACGTTCAAGAACCAGAATCAGACGAAGAAGTCAAATGGTTCAAAAATTGGTGTGATCAGGTTTTGGGACACTCTCTGAGGAAGTTGATCGACCCTAAACCATATTGTTTCCTAAAGTTACAACTTGTTGCAACTAAAGTTCGTCATTTAGAAAGCATACTGAGGAGGGTAGAGTCACCAAACCTGATATGGCTACGCTGGAACAACCATCCCTTCTCTTGCCTGCCTCCTTGGATTCTGGTGAAGAATATAAGGGTTTTAGAAGTGGTATGAACCGAATTGAAAAAACTATGGTAAGCAGAATCTCACGTTAGGGCTAAAGACAATTTTGTATTTATTCTCTTTTTTTACTTTTCTGCCCTAATTTATGGTAGATTATTGTTGCAATTGCTATACTAGCACAGGCTCTCAAATGCATTCGAAGGGTTTTGTAGATAAAGGCTATCATCTCTGTATTTTTCTTACTATTGAAAGATGAATATTGCATGGCGGGCACCTCTGGAGTTGCAGGAGTTACATTTTTATGCTCCTATTTCAATGTTCCTAGGTTGAGGACATAAACTTTGGTGAGGTTGTTTCCACAGTCGCTAAACAAATATCTATTAGATTCCCTATTTCTAAAGCAAGAGTTTTTGATTTAGATATTGAATAGATGAATGTGAAAACATTCTTCTTGCATGGTGGCTTGGAGGAGGAGATAGATTATATGACAATAATAGAGCACTATGTTGAAAAAGACAGAGTCATTGGTTTCCAAATTAAGAAATCTCTCTATGGCCTTGAATAGTGACCAAGAATCTATTACCAAAAGTTTGATCCTTTTATGTCAATTTTGGGATTCTAGAGAACCAAATTGGATCACTATGTGTCTTAAAAACAAAATGGCGGTCATTTCCTTGTTGCATTTTGTACATAGATGATATGCTACTTTTTATTTACAATAAGGATGTGATTAGTGATTTGAAGTCTTAGTGTTCAATGCAGTTTGACTTGAAAGAGAGCAGGAAACCAGGTCTCGCAAGGTTGGACCTGTTGGTATCCTGTATATCGGGTACCTGTAAGGAAATTCTTGTTTTAATTAGATATCAGTAAATAATGAACATTCATCTAGACGTTACTGATCACATTGAACAATATCCAATAGAACATGAATGCTTAATAACTAACTGGCCTCCACACCAACTTAATCAAGGATTGCACAAGTATAATTGATGGCATACCACGCAATTGATAGCCAACTGGTTGGTAACAGATCAATGCTTCTTAAGGTTTTCAGTTGTGGAAATTCCTTGGCAAGATCTCCAATCTGCAACATCTAGATAACAGAACTAATTTAACCTCGCAATTGAAACTACACCATGAAATAAAATATTACTCAAAATAAATGCATAATTGGATCTTACCTTGTCAGCCAGAGGTTCATGACTATATGGAGTTGCTCGCTCAAAATATTGAAATGAGGGGCAACTGCTTCCTTCACCATCATCACTAGAAAAGCCTTCTTGTGCAGCTTTAGAGTGACTTCTATTGCCCCGCCATATTTTGAGTCTCGCTTTGCTTCGTCACTACTACTACTACCTTCACTACCTGTATCTCTATAATCATCACTTGCATCACTCTCCTCACCAGGGCACCTGCAAAAAAAAAAAGAGCATGTCCAGGACTCAACTGAGACAACATGAATCACGTGTTCAAATGTCATCAAGTTTTAAATGATATTGCTCCAATGAAAGACATGTGCATTAACACTGAATTGTGACAGGAAAAATCTTGTCTCAGATATGATACAACTGATATAGAGAGCCACCAAAGCATGCAATATTTTCATGGTCTAGAGCAGCATTAGAGTAGAATCGTTTGCAAAGATAGATTTCTCCAAAAAAATTTGTTAAACAACAAGAGCTAAATTGTTAAAGTTAAAACAACAGGAGCTACGGTGTATATTATGCCTTATTTACCATATTACTATTATACAAAAGCATTCAGCTGTGGTCAGATTTACAAAATATTAAGGAACCTCCCTTTGACATGACTTGTTATGAAAATAACTGGTGAGTTGGATAATCTACCTGGTGCCAATATTAGGTCCAGAAGGGTGAGTGTAAAGCTGAATGGAAGAAAGAGATGGTACATAATACTGCATAACAGTGTCACCTCCATTCAACGCTATCGGTACTACAGCACCATATGCACTCCACTCATTGAAATACTCCCACAAATCACCAAGACTGAAGAAGGGCATGGATTTGGCTTCAAAATCCCTCCATCCTTTCATGAATGTCTGTGAAACCAAGAATTATTCCAATTATCAATGAAGAGCCAATGACAGAACAGCTAGAAAAC
Organism: Pinus taeda; assembly: GCA_000404065.3. Classification (NCBI taxonomy): domain Eukaryota; kingdom Viridiplantae; phylum Streptophyta; class Pinopsida; order Pinales; family Pinaceae; genus Pinus; species Pinus taeda. Next base: position 293,175 of record APFE030489535.1, read on the forward strand.
ATTGTGTTGTTAAAAATACAGGGTTCATAACAGAAGATATCAAAATCCTAAAATGTACATCTAGCTAATGCCCTCTTCTTCTTGCTTAGATTATTAACATTGTTTTCTTTTTAGCCACAAACCTTAAATTCTTGTTCTGTTATAGTCTTTTGAATTTTTTTTTCTTTTAAATAAATCTATGGAAACATAGGTTGCTTAAATTTTTACTCGCAACAGATGTCTCTGTGTCTTAAGATTAACCTATCTTCTAAATTTGAATTAAATGCCCTCTTCCTTTTGCTTAGTTTTTTAAGCATGCCAAATATCTCTACGTCTCAAAGGGTTAACCTGTTTCTTCTAAATTTAAATTTGAAGACCTCTCATTCAATCAAGATAGCTTTAAGTTTTCTTTAAAATAAAAAATGATTTTAACCTAAATTTACAAAAATCACCATATTCTGCCTGATCATTGCTGATATTGCCTCCAGTTTACATTTAAGTTCATACTAACTCCAATGGCTGTTATAGCCGGTAATTAAGCTACACAAATTAAGTGGTTCAATACAAATGTTGTTATGGGAATTGAGGTTGATTTGAAACTGCTAGAATCTTTTGCAGATACTCAATTTCATGACAGTGGCTTGGATGAGCTTGAAGGTGCAACAAATCCAAAAAAGTCTTTGTTAGAGGCAAGGCAGTTGGTTATTCTTTTATTAAACAACCATCCAGAGAATTTCATGAATCCTGTTATAAGGGAGAAGCATTATAGTTCTTTGGATTATAGAAAGGTGGTCATGATTTCTAAGAAATACAGAGATTCATCTAACAGACTCTTTGGAACCATTGGTATGCAAACTTTGAAGCAAAATGCAAAGAAAAAATCACTTGAGACATTGATAAAGAGACTGAGAGAGTTGAGTTGATGTAATGATCAAAATTCTTTATATATGGAGTTGGAAAATCGTCATTTTGTAGGGTTAATAACCTTGTCTAGTAATCATTACTGGAAAAGAGGCCATTGCTTCAATTCTGACAGTGTAAGCCTTTCAGACCCATGTATTCATGATTTTTCCGTTTTATTGTAGAAAATATATCTAAAACAGCGAGGATAGCATTTGAAATTCTCAAATTCTCTTCCTTTTTTGGTTCAAGCATGTCAGCATTTTTAAATACATGTGAATGAATCTAGACCCTAAGAAATACATGTTGAATCAGAAAGTCTTGTGGTTTTCTTTATGTTCTTCTGCATTTACATACTACTCTGTTCTCTTTTTCTCTTCCAGTATAAAGGACTTACATTCCCAGTCTGTTTTGTCTCCTATATCTTTTACTCTATTTCAAATTTAAGAAGCTGTACAATATCAATAGCAACTCAAAAGGTGGGCCGGCAGGTAGTGTAGACTCCAAATATCACAGAGGTTCTATCAACCTATATTGTGAGCTATCTGTTGAAAATAATATTGAGAGGGGGGGGTGAATCGGTATTATCTAGTTCTTTTACCAAATCTTCCTTATTTACACTTTGAATTATTTTTGCATATCAGTACCATAAAATAATGAGCATGAACAAGAAAAACAGACAGTCACATCAAAGAACCACTAGATCTAAGGTGGAAACCCAATGTGGGTGAAAACACCACCTGCCTGCAATATGTCTCTATCTTCTTTCAAATTTAGAAACTCCTTTTACAATGGTCTTGTACTGTGTGCAGTCCTTTACCAGTACGTAGGCTTGCAACCTGCAGAGAGCTACAACTCTCTCTCGTTTTCCAGTCCTCTCCTGGAAGGGAGCTACAACCCCCTACTTCTTTTCAAGGACCACTTTTCATAAATTTTCAAACTAGATCCATATACATCAAACGATCATCAAGTACATGTAAATTACACAGTCAACTGCAGTAACCAGATCAACAATAACAGAACTAAACCCAGAACACCTTTTCGACAGAAAAATCCAGTCAATAGAAGATCTTAAGACAGATACGCAGTTTTCCTTTCACTGGCCTGCGTCGCTACGCACTTCACCCTCTGTTTCTCTGCGTATACCCGCAGAGTTCCTTCTGCTGCACTTCGTGACCACGCACTGCTTCTTCTACTGCGCTGCGTACAATACGCACCCAAATTCACTATCGCGCCGCGTACTGTCACAGTAGGCACGCACCCAGAAAGACTATCGCGCCGCGTACTGCCACAGTAGGCACGCACCCAGAAAGAATATCGCGCCGCATATGTTTACTGTGCATACGCACCTGAACCACTTCTGCTCTGCTTACCCATGCAGTGCTCCTTCGTCGCCTTTGCGTACCCACGCACTGCCCCTTCGTCGCCTCTGCGCACCCATGCACTGCCCCTTCGTCCCTTCTGCGCACCCACGCACTCACACCGTTAATCACCTGCGTACCTCTGATTAGGGCCGAAATACAGTCAAATGCTCAGATTTGGTCTTGCGCTCGAGAGATCACCCTTTACAGATTCACTTTCAATTTCTCTTTTATAGATCAAGCTTTTAAACCGAGAACCCAATATTTCAGATCTTAAGATTTTCAATTCTCAAAAAGATGCTCAAGCCAAATGATCTCCTTAGCTTTATATAGGCAAGCTCTTCCTCAAATCATGGACCAATACCACGGGGCAAAACCATAATAATACAATACCGTCGGCTAAATACCAAGGGTTAAACATAAGAAGCCCCACGTGTGCGCGCTTTACTGCTTTGAAGAGTGTGCACTGGGGGTACGCACCTTCTAAACGGGTGACCTGCGGTATGCACGCACCTTTTGTATGGAATACCTGCGTGTACGCGCCTTTGGTACTGAGTGTTATCACTCAAGTTGTCCCTAGGCTCCTAATAGGGATACGGCCGAGGTAACCACAAACCAATCTTCCGATTGCAGGTTCTAGCCCACCTGCAATCGAAGAGGGCTCTCTCCTTTCTATTCAACCTTAGTTGGTGATTTTAGGCTAGCTTTCTGACTTCAAGGGAGTGTTGATTGTGATTGGAAAGAAGGTAGGATTCTCGAACAAAGAGGCACGGTAAGGAGCGATAAGTTTCGAACCATTGGGCATGGAGTCACAGATTGAGGCTTGCGATCTTTTTCTTGGTCACAAGGGGATACGGAGCGGGATAGCCACACAGGATACAATTATCAGTCTGCTGAAAGTACGAAGTGGACATCAGGGATGAAAGGCAAAGGAGAATATTTTCATCATGCTGATAAAGGGGAGAAATTGATGAATGGGATCCAGGAGCATTTAAGAATTCCTAAGACATGCACTCGTATGTGAAAGAAACAGCGTAATCCAGATCATTTAAGAATACAGGCTCATAACTGTTTCTGAAGAAAACATTAAAAAACACAGAAATTGAACTTAAGGTGTAATGAAACAAATCTTAATCTATTCTTTTTTCCTGCAATTTAGAAAGGCGGAAAGGTGGTAAAAAAAACATAAAACTAAACAGAGGAGAGGAACACTTATTGGATCATGTAGAAGCACAGGAATTCCGTGATCATTCCTTGGCCAAGAGAAAACATCAAGTAGTTTCGCAATCCATGCTTTCAGCAATCTTTGATTATGGAAATTATGACTGTTACAGTGCGAGTCTCTGCTCGGAGAAAATGCTGGAAAGAAGACTAACCAATAACTACTACCAACCAACCAACCCCTCGCAACATTTCTCAGGGTGGTTTTTATAAGCAAAATATCGGAAAGACATCATTACAAGTGATCTAAACAGGTCTACTAGAAAACTTTTCAAAAATCTAAGTGTTGCTGGAATTAAATGCAAGTAAATCTTTTTGGCTGCGCTAGGGGTAGCTGGATCGGAACAGGTGACGAGGTGGCCCTTGGGGACCAGATGCGGTGCTGCTGGAGTGATTGTCCTTCGGGAACTGCAGTTTGGCTTTGGTGTGAATTGAATGTGCAATAATTACGATTTGATAGCTTCAAGTAGTTTTGCCCTCCTTCTATGAATCTGCTGGAAGATATCAGATTTTCTCATGCTTCGGGCCGCTGCTCAAGATATACGCTGATACTCTTTGCCGCTACATTGATGGCTTCCGCCGTCGACTGATACTCTTTGACACGTTTGATGCCTGACGATTTGATCTAATACACTTTAACTTTGTGATTGATCGGCTGCTGTCTTTAAACCGGATCCTTTTAGGCACGATCGGGCGATTTTCGGGCTTTTTCGGCGCGCAATGGGCTAAGGAATCAGAAGATTCCCCAAAGATTCCTCGAAATGGCCTATTTCCCGTAGCGATGCGCGATTAGCGCTTCGCGCTAATTGCGCATCGAAAACTACCTCTGTTTCTTGATCTGGAGCTCCGAAGTGCGATTTTTCTTCCTGCGCGAAGTTTCAGCTTTCTGGCTGCTGACGTTAGCATGGCGTCGGTTGTGCGGTGGATGATGTCAGCTGTGGTGGGACCCTAGTACAGAGCGATGTGGCGAGGTGCTGGTACTGGAGGTAATGTGATGGAGAAGTCCTGATGCGATATCGCGATATCGCATCGGCGGGGAACGGAGGGTGCTTGGGTTGAACACTTGGCGCTTGCGATCGCCGATTGGCGATATCGCAATATCGCGTCGGCGGGGAAGGGGGGAGATCGGCAATATCGCAATATTGCGTCGGGCGGAGGACGGATGGGTGATGACCCGCATGGAGATGAATGTGCGATGTTGCGATGCGATAAGGGTTTAAGGTTCTATAGAGTGTAAGTTTTGGGAGGAAAGAGCAAGTAAGTGGGGTGAAGGGCATTTGAGGTTTCGGAAGGGGTTTGATTGCCTCAAAGAGGTTTTATACTTTGGAAGGAGTCCATTGTATCTGGGAGGTGGTTTTGGAGGTGAAGGGTTCTTGCTGGGTTTCAGATAAACTGAGCAATTCCCGGGAGTACTTATGGTTATCTTTCAACCAGGGGAAGGGATATTACGTAGGGGAATTTTACTTTAATATTAATAAGGGGATGGGGAGAATAGGGAGCTAAATAATAATTTTAGTGGTTAATATGGAGATGGTAAGAAAGCGCTAAGTTCAGGAGAGCTTAGGCTGTTGCAAAGGGGGTAGGACCATACTTTAGGGGAAAATATGGAAGAACTTTGAGTAAAGCGGATCTTTACCCAAGCCAGTGTTATGAAGATGAGGGAACTTAAGAGGTGTCAAGAAGATCTTGACCTCTTGTGGGGAAGGTAGTTGATGATTGGGGAAAATAGATAAGGGGAGTCAGTTATACCTCTTTTGAGCTTTCTTGCGTATGAATTCTTGCTGATTATGCCTTGAATGATATGACACCTGAAAACCTGGAACTGGTCAGCAATTCAACAACCTCAGAACTACCTACCTAGCCTACTTACCTAGCATTTTTTCTTCTTTGGGGGTGCACTTAGACTTGAAAACCCATCATTCATTTTTCTTTTGATGTTTTCCTATCTACATACTACCCTTATTTCTTCCAGAGCCCAGATTAAGCTGTTGGGCTCTTCTGCTTCTCTACCTATCTAATCTGCCAAGATTAAACTGTTTGGACAGATTTACAATCTCTATATTCTAAAAAAGGAAATTTAAACCTAGGGAGACCAAGATTAAACTGTTTGGACCTCCCTTTAACTAAAAAAAATAGCGAGACCGGGATAACTTTACAAAATTTGAAGGCAATTGGATGAACTTGAGGTAGCCTTCTTCACTTGGAGACTGCTAAGCAAATATGGAGCATTGCAGCAAGCAAAGTACGACATATTTGGCCTATAAAATGCCAATCATGAGAAATGAATAGCCTGTTGCAGCAGGAGGCTAATAGTGGCTCCACTCAGGGATGGCTTCTCCTTGTGAGAAGTCAAGAACAATAGGTCAGAACGCCTTGGCCTTTGGTTTCTTGCTGTCTTCTGCAAAACTGTTTTCTCCGGTCGCTTTATTCCTTCTACCTACCTACCCTAACCGGCAGTTACTTTTCCATTAGGTGAAATCGAACCACCAGTGCAGACATTTAAGCAACTGAGAAACAAGATGAACTTGCTAACTGATGGTCTCTGAACGTACAGGCATCATTCGGGCATATGCCCTCGTAATCAAAATTGTGGTCTCCATCGGTTGTTGTTGAAGTATGTGGTCTTCACTGAGGAATCCTGCTAACGGACTTGGGTTAAGCAGAAGTTCCATGTAGTCTGCAATGGGATCAATGAACTTACCATGTGAGATAACTTCTTCTGATTCTTTTTGGCCAGGCGGAGCGGCTGCGTCCTCGGTGGTAAGCCTGGCAGTCGATCGTTCTGTCTCTATCTTGTCAATAGAATCATGCAGAGCTTGTGAATCAGCAGGTAGCAGCATCTCTTCCTGAGTTGGGGACGGGAGGCTTCGGCATGATTCAGGATCCTTTGGGTCAGATGGAGTGGCTGCATCCTTGGTAATGATCCTAGCAACTGATCCTTCTGTCTTTCCCTTGGAACCCAGATCATACAGAATCTGCAGGTCCTCAGGCAACAATGTTTCCTCCCGAATAGGGGAATGGAGACTTCGGCATGATTCTGATTTCTTTGGGTCAGACGAAGTAGCTGCATCTTTGGTAATGAGCCTAGCAGTTGATCCCTCTGTCTTTCCCTTGGAACCCAGATCATACTCAAACTGTAATTCAGGAGAGAGCACTATTTCCTTGTGAACTGGAGGAGGAACATTTTGGTAAAACTCTTGAGGGTTGCGGAAATCATAAGAGTGTCTCTGAGCTCCCAAGAGTTCAATTTCATTCTCATATTTTTCCTCAACCAACTCAAGGAAAAGTTTATTCCGGCCGCCTGGTATTTTTGACAATACCGCTCAGAAAAATTCTTCATTAAGCTCAAACTCTGATAAACTTTTTCTGCATTCATCTAAAGCCTCATCAAATGGAAGTTCCTCGCAGGATTCATTCATTCTCTCTTACTATTAACACATGGAGCGCTTGGCTGTAACATTTGGTTCGTTCCTCAGTGGAGCCTTTGATTGAAATTGAAGTGGAGTCGCCAGGTGGATGTCTGGACTCTGAAGTGCCTGATCTCTGACCACCATTAAAGACCAGAACTAAGCGTGACAAGCTTTGAAGGACAGGAGCACTTTCTCCAGTGGGGTTTAAAGATGAACAAAACGCTTGAATCACCAATGGAGCATGCAGGTACAGGTCGACCGAGGCTTTTACACGTCGATTTCTTCCTCTGTAGGGCTGCAGACTGGTTTCATTGATTTATCTGAGGAGTTCCCCAGTGGAGTCGCCATTATGTTATCACTCAGGTTGTCCCTAGGCTCCTAATAGGGATACGGCCGAGGTAACCACAACAATCTTCTGATTGCAGGTTTTTAGCCCACCAGCAATCGGAGAGGGCTCTCTCCTTTCTATTCAACCTTAGTTGATGATTTTAGGCTAGCTTTCTAACTTCAAGGGAGTGTTGATTGTGATTGGAAAGAAGGTAGGATTCTCGAACAAAGAGGCACGGTAAGGAGCGATAAGTTTCGAACCATTGGGCATGGAGTCACAGATTGAGGCTTGTGATCGTTTTCTTGGTCACAAGGGGATACAGAGCGGGATAGCCACACAGGATACAATTATCGGTCTGCTGAAAGTACGGAGTGGACATCAGGGATGAAAGGAAAAGGAGTATCTTTTCATCATGCTGATAAAGGGGAGAAATGGATGAATGGGATCCAGGAGCATTTAAGAATTCCTAAGACATGCACTCATATGTGAAAGAAACAACGTAATCCAGATCATTTAAGAATACAGGCTCATAACTGTTTCTGAAGAAAACATTAAAAAACGTAGAAATTGAACTTAAGGTGTAATGAAACAAATCTTAAGCTATTCTTTTTTCCTGCAATTTAGAAAGGCGGAAAGGTGGTAAAAAAAGCATAAAACTAAACAGAGGAGAGGAACACTTATTGGATCATGTAGAAGCACAAGAATTCCGTGATCATTCCTTGGCCAAGAGAAAACATCAAGTAGTTTCGCAATCCATGCTTTCAGCAATCTTTGATTATGGAAATTATGACTGTTACAGTGCGAGTCTCTGCTCGGAGAATATGCTGGAAAGAAGACTGACCAATAACTACTACCAACCAACCAACCCCTCACAACATTGCTCAGGGTGGTTTTTATAAGCAAAATATCGGAAAGACATCATTACAAGTGACCTAAACAGGTTTGCTAGAAAACTTTTCAAAAATCTAAGTGTTGCTGGAATTAAATGCAAGTAAATCTTTTTGGTTGTGCTGGGGGCAGCTGGATCGGAACAGGTGACGAGGTGGCCCTTGGGGACCAGATGCGGTGCTGCTGGAGTGATTGTGCTTCAGGAACTACAGTTCGGCTTTGGTGTGAATTGAATGTGCAATAATTACGATTTGAGAGCTTCAAGTAGTTTCGCCCTCCTTCTATGAATCTGCTGGAAGATATCAGATTTTCTCATGCTTCGGGTCGCTGCTCAAGATATACGCTGATACTCTTTGCCGCTACATTGATGGCTTCCGCCGTCGACTGATACTCTTTGACACGTTTGATTCCTGATGATTTGATCTGATACACTTTAACTCTGTGATTGATCTGCTGCTGTCTTTAAACCAGATCCTTTTAGGCACGATCGAGCGATTTTCGGGCTTTTTCGGCGCGCAATGGGCTAAGGAATCAGAAGATTCCCCAAAGATTCCTCGAAATCGCCTATTTCCTGTAGCGATGCACGATTAGCGCTTTGCGCTAATCGCGCATCGAAAACTGCCTCTGTTTCTTGATTTGGAGCTCCGAAGTGCGATTTTTCTTCCTGCGCGAAGTTTCGGCTTTCTGGCTGCTGACGTTAGCATGGCGTCGGCTGTACGGCGGATGACGTGAGCTGTGGTGGGTCCCTGGTACAGAGCGACGTGGCAAGGTGCTGGTACTGGAGGTAATGTGATGGAGAAGTCCCGATGCGATATCGCGATATCGCGTCGGCGGGGAACAAAGGGTGCTTGGGTTGAACACTTGGCACTTGCGATCGCCGATCGGCGATATCGTAATATCGCTTCAGCGGGGAAGGGGGGAGATCGGCGATATCGCAATATCGCGTCGGGCGGAGGATGGATGGGTGATGACCTGCATGGAGATGAATTTGCGATGTTGCAATGCGATAAGGCTTTAAGGTTCTATAGAGTGTAAGTTTTGGGAGGAAAGAGCAAGTAAGTGGGGTGAAGGGCATTTGAGGTTTCGGAAGGGGTCTGATTGCCTCAGAGGGGTTTTATACTTTGGAAGGATTCCATTGTATCTGGGAGGTGGTTTTGGAGGTGAAGGTTTCTTGCTGAGTTTCAGATAAACTGAGCAATTCCCGGGAGTACTTATGGTTATCTTTCAACCAGGGGAAGGGATATTACCTAGGGGAATTTTACTTTAATATTAATAAGGGGATGGGGAGAATAGGGAGCTAAATAATATTGTTAGTGGCTAATATGGAGATGGTAAGAAAGCGCTAAGTTCAGGAGAGCGTAGGTTGTTGCAAAGGGGGTAGGACCATACTTTAGGAGAAAATATGGAACAACTTTGAGTAAAGCGGATCTTTACCCAAGCCAGTGTTATGAAGATGAGGGAACTTAAGAGGTGTCAAGCAGATCTTGACCTCTTATGGGGAAGTTAGTTAATGATTGGGGAAAACAGAGAAGGGGAGTCAGTTATACCTCTTTTGAGCTTTCTTGCGTATGAATTCTTGCTGATTGTGCCTTGAATGATATGACACCTAAAAACCTGGAACTGGTCAGCAATTCAACAACCTCAGAACTACCTACCCAGCCTACTTACCTAGCATTTTTTCTTCTTTGGGGGTGCACTTAGACTTGCAAACCCATCATTCATTTTTCTTTTGATGTTTTCCTATCTACATACTACCCTTATTTCTTCCAGAGCCCAGATTAAGCTGTTGGGCTCTTCTGCTTCTCTACCTATCTAAGAATCTACCAAGATTAAACTGTTTGGACAAATTTACAATCTCTATATTCTAAAACAGGAAATTTAAACCTAGGGAGACCAAGATTAAACTGTTTGGACCTCCCTTTAACTAAAAGAAAATAGCGAGACCGGGGTAACCTTACAAAATTTGAAGGCAATTGGATGAACTTGAGGTAGCCTTCTTCACTTGGAGACTGCTAAGCAAATATGGAGCATTGCAGCAAGCAAAGTACGACATATTTGGCCTGTAAAATGCCAATCATGAAAAATGAATAGCCTGTTGTAGTAGGAGGCTAACACTAAGTACCTGCGTACCCATTACTTTCTCCAATATTTAAGAGCTGATCATCAATCTCTGCTACTGACCTGATGTACAGTGCTCCATCACCTGCAAGAGTTGCCATCAAGGACAACACTTTATCCATAATGCCAACAATCTCCCCCTTTGGACTTGATGGCAACCTCAAAATATTCAGCTTCATTCTCCCCCTTTGACATCAAGGGCAAAGGGTTATGCTCCCCCTAAGAACATGCTCCCCCTGAATATGAACCAGATCTGGAAAGAAGAACCATAATCCACCAAACACCATAAATGACCATAAAAGAGATAGAGACATATTGCAGCAATATTCAGACCAGCATCCATGATCTCCTTTCTGTACGTCCTCCATAATGCCAACAATGCATTATGTGGTCCCCCTGAACCTGTGCCATTCGATCTGCAACCAATTCGCAAACCAGCAAATGTATGCAAATACCCCAAATGAACCTTGTGTACAACCATAAAAAGAGATTCAACAAGATGATGCATCAACAACCCCCAGCTTTTGCCTGAGGTATTCAAAGGTCTCCCTGGGCAATGGTTTGGTGAGAATATCAGCAACTTGTTCCTTAGAAGGAACATAC
>APFE030489538.1:1400-12775 GCA_000404065.3 Pinus taeda
GAGTTCAAGTAGTGTGATTAGTTTCTTTTATGCAATTTAATTTCTTGTCATTTAGATATCATATTGCTTGACTTGTTCATGATTACTTCCCACAAGGTAGATTGAGCTGAAGGGTAAAGGATCTAAAGAGTTTAAGTAGTGTGAATTAGTTGCTTTGCTTTAAGTTTGAGTTGCTTTTATTTTTTTCTCTCTTTTCATTCAGCAGCAAGGATACTGGGCCATTGTCATTAGTTCACTATTTGATGCATTTATTTCCTCTTAAGAATTGATTTCAGATTAGTTGTTTTAAAGCTTTCTTTTGAGCACTTTCAAGTTTGAGAAAATCACTGTAGGAACCATCACCGTCTACACTCCATACTTCACTTTCATCCTCGCCATCACACATTAGGGAAAAATAAATTCAAAAACAAACTAAAAAAACTCAAAAACGACAAAAGACTAAGGAAATGGTTATCTAGTACATATAGTACACTTCACTTCGTCAGTTTACGAACCCCGGATTGACATTTTAATCAGCAATTTAGATCACACTAAATTGACCAAACACTTTTATCACTAAAACTTGTGATATCCTCATTCTCCGATAGGCTTTTATAATGTAAAGGCTGAAAAATATAAGCGGGAAGGGATATCAGAATTCGTATGTCAAAGGTGGGATATTGGGGATTGGAAAGAGTGACAGCAGATTGGAATTCCCAATATGAAAGTTGCAATATGAATAGGGGAAGTTTATTAGAGATCGAAGGATTGGCAATATCGGAGATCAGCGATATGAGGATATCGGAGTATCAAAGTTTTGTGACTATCGCAGTATTGGTGATGTTTCATATCAGAGGAGGGGTAAAAAGGGATATCGAAGGATCAGGGGTTCGGGATATCGAAGATTTGCGATATGAGGTTCTCATTGACAACTATGGTATTTCATAAGCTCTGAGAATACTACGTGGCAGTCTTGTCGGGTCATGCCTTATTATTATATTCAAAAAATAGCGCTTTATCACTTTTAGACTTTAAAATATTTGAAAGCTCTAATCGAGGAAAGTTTTATCGCAACTTATCTTATGGGGACATGTTACAATATTTAAAATATCTCGGTAAAGTTTTGCCGATAATAGATTTTAAACAAAATCCAATATTTGTGAATATGTCTTATGGGCCTAAGCTCCGATATGAAGGCTCTGATAAGGGGGATTTCTCATTTAGTCAAGTTTTTGGAAAAATAAAACTAATATTGACTTATTTTATTAAAAAGAATGTATTTTATACCATATTGGGCGAAACAATTATCTTTGTTACAAATAAATGAAGTTTTAAATTATTAAAGAAAAATACGTAGAAAGGTTTTGATTGATAAAGATTACTCTGAATAAAAGAACTCATCATTTTTTGAATTATCTCATAACTTGTTTATTGATGAAAATCTTTATTACCTTTGTTTTCCATTTAATCAGTTATAAAGATAAAGTTAAGAACTATAGAAGTTTAGCTTTTAAGATAGACCATGTTTGTCACTAGTAGAGCCACTACTGCCAACAAGCGTCCATAGCCTCGACAGGGTTACCATTTAACCAAAGATATACCAGTATCCCATCCACTTATAATAATATTCTTAGAGGTATTTAATCTTTTCTTTTAGGATTTTTTTTTTTTTTAATTTACTTGAAAGCCTGTCCTGGCTTGGTAACCAAATTATGACAATGCCATTCACAGGTTATAATGATATTGAACAAGACGACTCGTGATGAGACCTCTTGCCTTATGGTTATATAACCATAAGACATTATCTTGGTTTAGTGACTAATGTTGATAATGTCAATATCATTGGTTTCCCATTATCATGGTAAGTCAGATCATGTTGTGACCTCTTTTCTTTCAAGTTTTATATATTTTGAATTACACTCTAAAAAAAATTAAAATTAGTGGATGGGGAGGTATATTCACTCCTTAAGAGTAACGGGTGACAATTGAAGCCAAAATATGCTAAAACTTCAAAATAGCCTTTACTTTTTAAAGAAAACCTTTTCATGACCAATCATAGGATAACTAGATTTTATAAGGTTTTCAAGTTATGAGACGTTTACAATTTAATGGATATAAAAATTTCAGAGCTTTGTAATAGATGCAATACTAAACTTCAATGTTATAAGCTTTCTAAGATCTCTTCTTTAATCATTCAAATTTCATGTAAATGATGAGAGGCCCCAATGTGAAGACAAAGGTGTATTGCCTAACATTACCAAAGTTACAAAAACCGGTATATACATGTGATTAATTACATATTTATAGGAGGATAGATATCCCTAAGAAAAATATTTTTTCAAAACTAGCCCATTAATGGGAAGAGCATCCCTCTTTCCCTGTAAATATTGGAGGATAAAGGTTGATGGGCCTAGTTTTTCAACGATCTGAAATGGGCCTAGCCATAATTTCTGGAAATTTTTGTGTTTGCCTTTTTCTTCGTGAGCTTTGTCCCATTTCAAAACTAGATCGCCAATTTCAAACGAAAAAATTAAAAATAAAAAATAAAAAATAAAAATAAAATAATAATAATAATAAACTGAACTTGCATCAAATAAAGGTTTAATCAATTATTGATGATGGGCATGAACTTGTCTATCTTTATCCCTTTATGCCTCTAGCTTAAGAATTTGGGACATTCTTAATTGTAAAGCAGAAGAAGGTTTTTCTTCAATGGAATGGACTAGGGCTAGTGATGGAATAGCTATATTAGGAGGTAGAATAACTTATTTTCCATACACTAATTGAAAAGGAGAAGTGCCTATAGAGACCTTCTAAGTGATTATGTCAGCCCATAAAGTAAAAACTAGAGCTTTGTGCCAATCTCTTTGATTTTGGTAAATTGTTCTTTTGATTATTTTAATGAGGTTTTTATTAGTAGACTCTACTAAGTTGTTTCCTTGAGGGTAATAATTTGCAGAATACTTGAGTTTAAAACCTCTTTTAAGAGAAAATTCAGTAATATTATTTCCTAAAAAATAAGATGCATTAAGGAATTTAGACTTCTGTGATCCATAACATTGTTTAGAAATCTTCGGCAAAATCACATAAAAAATTCTTGTGTTGACGCGTTTCGAACCAACCAGTGTGGTTCATCGTCAGGACAAGTTGAAGAACCGATCCAGATTAGCTGGTTAAATAGTAAGTGCAGAGACTCCAACGGATAGATTAATAACGGCTAATTTTGACTATGACCATAGCCAAATAATAATTATTTTTGTCATATTTTTAATTATTATTATTTTTAGAAGTTAGTTAAATTGGGTAAAAAACCTCTTACAGGTTAGTAATTCATATATATATTTAACTAAATATAATCGTCTATTAATGAATATATAAAGTTATATACATATAACTTCCTCATATTGGGTTATATAAATAAATAATCAATTTAAATTAATGAAAACAAAAATATAAATAATCATTTTAAATTAATGAAAACAAAAATAATATAATTTATTTTATCTATCATTATTATTAGTTCAATTATAATAATAAGAATAAGTATACCCATGGATTAGGTAATTTTATTAATATATATAATGGTTCAAATAATTATATCGAAGGAAATTAAGGAAAACGAAGGGATTAAAATAATTATAATTACTATTAGGTTGTTAAAAACATAACCCCCACCTTTTTTAAAATAAACCATAATAAAACCAAAAATATCCATTAGAACTTATAATAAATTATCATATTGTTGGTAATTTATAATAGTTAATTAATCAATATCTATCAAAATCATAGATACAATATTCGGATAATTAGGATGGATTAAAATGACTTTTAGAGTCTTGCTCAAATAATGAAATATTATAGATTATATCTTTATGATTTATTAATTATTTGTAAATAAATCTCTATTTATATAAATCATTTTAATAGTATGTATAAGCTAATCAAATTTTATTTTTAACTATTAATAAATATTAATTATCATAAAATCTAAGGTAAGTCGTAGTTAAATATTATATAATATATTTATATATATATATATCGTAATTAATACAAATAATTTACTAACCAATTTCATGAATATGATATTAACGATTAAATATAACCCAATAATAAAATATAATTGAAATCCAGATCAAATATTAATGTAACGAAAATAATTATTAATAATCTTACTAATAACGAAAAGGATAGGAAATTAAGATAAAGGAAGGGATTAATAATACTAATTATCATATATACTATTAGGAAGCTAAGATTAAAGATGAACAAATAAATCAAGAAAAATAAAAAGACATCAAAATAAACACGGGAAAAAGGATCAACCACAGAAAACGCCTACCAAGGGGAGGGAAAAAAGAAACCCTAAGACATTACGATAAAGGGACTGGGGAGGCTAGGAAGACAAGGCTGGGACCCAGCAACTGCTAATCTTCCAGCCATCATCCCTATTAAGATTGATGGGCCTTTTATCAATCTCCAGGGCCTCTCTAAATTTTCGATGGTGAAACTGCGCAACTTTGGCAATGACCCGAGTCTCCTCAATGCAGACATGATGCATGGTTTTCCCGGCATGTTCAGCCAGGGCTAAGGACTTGGTCCTACCATGCCTTAAGTCAGTCGAATGCTCGCTAATCCTTTGATTGATAGAGCGACCCGTCTCACCGATATATGAGGTCCCACAAGAACATGGAATGACATAGACGCCCTTCATGTCTTTAGGGTCAATAGGGTCTTTTACAGATCTGAGGGAGCCACGGATAGTATTGAGAGGTCTAAAAGTCGCGGGCACATCGTACTTCTTTAGAATCCTCGCAATCTTATCAGTGGTCCCTTGGATGTAAGCAAGGTTCACACCCATGACACGATCTTTAGGATCTTTTCGGATTGAAGGCTCCTTCTTGGCCTTGAGGAAGGCTTTTTGACCCAGGTGTCTACTGTAACCATTCTTCACAAAGACATCTAGGAGATGAGCTTTCTCCGTTTTCAAGCTCTCTTCATCAGAAATCCTCACAGCACGGGTAGCAAGCGTGCTTAGAACACCTAACTTCTGAGCTGGGAAATGATGGGACGAAGCATGCAAGTATTGCTCAGTATGCGTCTTCTTTCTAAACACCTGATGAGAAAAGGAACCATCCACCTTCTTAGAGATGAGAACATCCAAAAACGGAAGGCAACCATTATCTTCTTTTTCCATCGTGAATTTAATGGCGGCGGGTTGGTTATTGAGATTATTAAAGAAACGATCCAGCTCATCAGGACCATGAGACCAGACAACACTAGTGTCATCAACGAATCTTCTCCAAAGCTTTGGTAAGAGACGAGAGGAGGCCAAAGCCTTAGATTCAAAATCCTCCATGAAGAGAATGGCGACAACAGGGGAAAAGGGGGAGCCCATGGAAACTCCGCAAGTCTGCTCATAGAATTCTCCCTCGAAGCTGAAAAAGGTGGAGGTCAGGCAAAGCTCAACCAACATAGCCGTATCAGGGTCGGTTAGCTTATTAATCACCAACATGGCCTCATTAATGGGAATACAAGTATAAAGAGAGACCACGTTGAAACTTACCAGAATGTCCTCAGGCTCAAGCTTAATTCTCTTAAGATCCTCAATAAAAGAAGCCGAGTCTTTGACGAAGGACTCAGTATGACCAACCAAGGGCCTCAATCTTCCAGCGAGGAACTTGGCCAGGAGGTAAGTCAGACCACCAATAGTATTGACAATGGGTCTCAGGGGGATCCCATCCTTATGGACCTTTGGAAGACCATATATCCTAGGAGTAATGGGATTTCCCTCAGTGAGCTTCTGGGCCAGAGGAATCGTGGAATTGCACGACTTGATTGCAAGAGCGACCGCTCTGGAAACCTTTTTAAGGGGATTTTTCGACAGCTTCTTATAACTCCCACTATTACAGAGATGATCGAGCATCTTATTCCTGTAATCACTTCTATCCAGAATGACGGCAACCCCACCTTTATCAGCTTTTAAGACCACGACGTCACGATTTCCGTTCAAGGTCTTCAGAGCCTCAAACTCAGCCTTGCTGATATTGCTACGGGGAGGCTTAGCCCTTCTCAGGGCAACGGCACAATCCTGCCTAATTGTGTCTTTAATCTTATCAGGGAGGTTATTAATGCCAAATTCAACATCACAAATGATGTCTTCAACTGGGATTTTTCTAGGCGCTAAGGCAAAATTAAGACCTTTTCCTAAGAGACTAAAAACCCCAGGCGGAAAGGAAAAACTAGACAAATTCAGCACCTTATTGCCTTGAGGGTGAGGACTCGAACTACTCATAAACTTACCCTCATTCTTCACCCTACAACTAAGGTTATTAATCCCATTTAAAACTTTATTACCACGACCCCTTTTATTACAAAAATTAATACAATTACAACCATGATTATTAGAAGTAATATTATCATCCTTTTCATCCATATTAATATTTTTATGTCTAACTATCTTACCCTTATAATAGTTATTATTAGAAGTAATATTATCATCATTTTCATCCATATTAATATTTCTATGTCTAACTATCTTACCCTTATAATAGTTATTAATATCCCACTCACTTTTAATAACACCATGCTTACCATTCAATTTTATATTCTGAACCTTATCTTCATTATCAGCATTACCTTTATCGAAATAGCTCCCAACACTCACGGCCTCACTGCCTACATGGCCAACAGACTCGCACTTACCTTGATCCACCGAATAAGACACAAAACCGACCGGATCACACTGCTCGTTAGGGTAGCCCGAACCTTTGCTGTCCGAAACCTCAGGGACCTTCTCAACCGCGCAAACCCGCACAGCAGAATCTACGTCTGCTCCCATAATCTTTGACGTGTCAACCGTAATATCATACGATGTCATGGCCGTTGATTGATGTGAACAAATCTGAGAGCAAACAACTGAAACTGGGGCTTGGTCGATCAGATTCGCCGGGACTCGTTCCATGCTGTCTGATAACCGAAGAGACTCGCCAGGATCAATAGACTGCGATTGGGCCTGCCTTGCGCTGCCAGAACGCACCGCACCTTACTCACACGAAAACGAACCAACCGATGACCGAAAACCCTCGCAGATCGAAGACGGGGAGACAGGCTCTACGCATGGACTAACCACGGCGCTGCTCACATCAATACTGCCTCTCAACAGACCAGAGCCGGAAGGTTGCAGATCGAGACAATCGGAAGAGGAGCCGCTTAAAACCCAGCACCTCAAGGACGAGATCTGGTTAAGGGAGACCCGACTGCCTAAACCCTGACCATCGACTGGATCAAAATCCAGATCTGAGCCACCCGAAAGTTTATTAAACTTAGCAGACTGTCTCATCTTGAGGGACTCTTCCAATCTCAAGGACTTCAGGGCCGAACACGCATCAATCCTCGACCAGAGAGCAGCAGGGAACATATTCGACAGCTCCAGATGAGCCGCCAGAAGAAGTCTGGACAGATGATCCAGATCCTTCCTTACTCTGCAAATCTCAGATCTGACTAACCCTAAGCTAGCCCTCAGAAAAACGCCAAGATTTCTAGGAATATTGAGGCTATGCCTAATTCGGGCAAATCTAGGAATAACCGAGGAATCTCTAATCTGGATCGGTTCTTCAACTTGTCCTGACGATGAACCACACTGGTTGGTTCAAAACGCGTCGACAAAAGAATTTTTTATGTGATTTTGCCGAAGATTTCTAAACAATAAGATGCATTATCAAAAATAAGGGCATGAGGAAGACCAAACCTGGGAACAATAAATTGATCAATAAATTCAATAATGTTTTCAGAATTGGCCATCTTGAGGGGTATTGCTTCCACCCATTTGGTGAAATAGTTTGTAGCATTCAAGATGAATTTATGTTGCTTGGAAGAGTTAGGAACAATCTCACTTATTATGTCTAGTCCCCATTGTTCGAAAGGTTGGTCAATGTTAACTGGTTGTAAAGGTAAGGCTGGTTTCTTCTGTCTTCCTGAAGCAGTTTGGAAAACTTTACATTTTCTGACACAAGCATGAGTGTCCTTGAATAAAGTCGACCATAGTATCCAACATGCAGAATTTTATGAGCAGTGGTTGTCATTGATGTCACTATGGCAATATTCTAGGTACTAGAGGATGACATGAAGCCAAGGGGAAGCCAAGTGAACCATGAAGAGATAGGAGCAAGGCCATATGGATAGCCAAGCCTTAAGCAAGAGGAGTTACCAAAGGAGCCATATCAAAGCATATTATAGGATATCATAGCAAGAGAGGCATTCATATATGCAACGATGCCTTTGAAAGACACTGCCAAGCCAGAGGAGCCACATTGGACCAAGAGAAGCATAACTCGTATATAATGAACCAAGAGGAGCAGACGAAGCCAAGAGGAGCAGAACTCAGATATATATATATATATATTATATATATATATATAATATATATATATATAATTATATATAATATATATATATATTAATAAATATATATATAATATATATATATATATAAATTATATATATATGCATTCATGCATTTAAACCCTGTGCAACTTGCGATCGCCGATAGCGATAATCGCATCGGCACTTCAGAAGCAGGTGCTACAATATGTCAAGTGGTCCATTGCGATTGCTGATAGTGATATCGCATCGGACCTCCACCCATGGAAACTCCCAACTGCGATGCATATCCACGTGGACCCACCGCACATTACAATATGACCTAATTTGTCATCAGATTCGTCACGTATCGCAAGTGGTTAAGGCCCTGCCACATTAAAACCGTTGATTTCCATATACAGTTGCGGACCCGATGGTCCTATTATATCGTGCCTATTGTAATATCGCGTCCGTCGCTATATCGCAAGCCATAAAGCCTTGCCACATGAAAGTGTTGATTGTGATAAGGTTGTAGACCCGACGGGAATATTAACTATGGTTTAATACCATATCGCATCTGGTCCATCAGAGCAGGGGAATCGGCCATCGACCATCGTCTATGCAATAGGGCATGACTTATTAAAGACCCCCAGAAGTCTTGAGCCCTGATTGCGATAAAACTGTGGAGGAGCGGATCCGATACAGTTTAGATATTGCTTGCGCAAGGTTTTGGAGACAGAGATACGTTAAGGAATGCTCCCGATAGCTTAAAAGACTAAGAATCAAGCTGATTGCGATTCCGCAGGACGTGGCATGTCCGTTACATTGTAAAGCCCTGTGTATGTCAAATAATTATGGATAAAAGGAGCGATGTTACAGGTTTTAACTTGTAATAAGTATTCTCTGTGTATACGGCCTCTCTTCCTCCTAAATGTGTCCTGTGAATATTGGAACGCTCAGATAGACAAAGGAAATCAAAATTCTGGAAGCTGAAGAAGCAAGCAAGCGCAGAGGAAATGAGAGCGATCGAGGACAAAATTGACAAGATAAGTGAGCGTTGAGGAAGCCAAAGAGCTTGTGGAGAAAGGAAGACAAAGGCCAGGGGTGTCAGATATAAGAAAATAAAGAATTGTTTGAAGGGGTTGCTTGGGAGTTGAAGGCTATTGAACGTTGTGGAAAATATGTAAAAAATTCTCATTTCCCACCCTGGTTTTCAGTTTCACCTTATTTCTCCAAAATAGTTAAATGTCCTTTCCCATATCCATACATTCAGCAACTGGAAAATAAATTTTGCTGAAAACACAAATTCTGGAAATATTGCAGAATGCTGGAAAATGCAGAAATAAATATCAGCACATACAAACAACCATTCAACACATTTAAACACAATGATTTTTGGTCAAGGTGATCCTGGAAAAACCCCCTACAACTCTTGGGGAAAACCAGTTCGAAAGCTCCTTCTTATTTCTGGAAAATGCTTTTTACAATGAGAGAAATATTCAGCAAAAAAATCAGCAAGCAAACTTTTAATACTTATCTCGTTTTCCGTGCCTCACAGCCAACTGGAAAAAACTTGTAAACAGCAAAACAGAACAACAATAAATGTTGTACGGCCTCCTCGATTTTTGTGCCTAAATTTTAGCCTTAAATGTTGTTGTACGGATTGCCTAGAAAAGTGTGCAAGCTGCCATAAATGCTGCTATATGGTTGTTGGGACTCACAATTGACCTATTTTTGACCTTATCTTTTGCCGTATAATTACCCTTTTTGCAGTCATAAGTGAAAGCTTTTATTTTATAATGACATATTAACCCCAAGGTATGAAGTAACCTTCCGCACGTCTATGTTTAATTGTTTATTTCATATTCGTGAATATCTTTATACTTATCCTTGGAAACGCTGACTAAATTGTCAAATAATTGTCTTAAGCTTGCAGGAGTTATAAACACTAAAAACAGCAACTACGCAGTTGCTGCAACACCAGAAACAGCAACTACGCAGTTGTTGCAACACCAGAAACAGCAACTACGCAGTTGCTGCAACACCAGCAACAGCAATTACCTAAAGCAAGCTATTTTGTAACAGCCATGGACAACAGATGGCAGCTATCTAGAAGATTGTGACGTGGCATAATCAAGCGGAAGTCTAAAGAAAGAAGAACACAGTCAGCATGAACAGCATGGGGAAATGGCGAAGGAATATGAAGATCCCGAGAAGACAGTCAAAATCAGTTACCCGCCGTGTAATAGCTAAAGCTCCAGAAAAGGATGTATTATCATACTGTTGTAACAGCACTCTGAATTGCTTATTTTTGACAAAATGGGTTAACTGAATAGGCTGTAATATTCTATTGTAATAGATGTCTCCGCTATAAAGCGGAGACATCTACATGAAACGAGGGAGGTTGGTGTCTATGGTCAGTCTGTAATTGAGATTCTGAGAGCATCAGCAAGTCTGAGCTCTATTGTATTTGACCTTTTTGGCAGATGAATATAAAACTGTTTTGAGCACTTAATCCCGTCTTCGTCTTCCTGGGGAATCTTGTGAGAGGGACTGGGCCCACCTTCTTCACAAGATTCACCCATTTACTTTCCTGTTAAGTGTGTAAGTGTGCAGTAATTTCCTTTCGGTACTCTGTGTGGATTTGATAGCATTACCTCTGGTATTCTTTGTTTTACTAGTACTCTGTTTCATTGATCTTTGAGTTTTGTTTCTCACTGGTGAATGAGAGTGCAGTGTGCATCAGTAATTCTGATTACAGGGGCAGGTGCTGAACGTCCCCATCTGGAGGATAGGGTCCTGATCCTCTGCCAACAGAGCGTCCATTATTTTGCTTTACAGATTTGCAGTTTTAATTAATTGTTTTCACTTTAACAAGTACTGTAATGACATAACGTAAGAATTACGTATACTACAGCTTTCGATGCTTTTAGACTTTAAGTACATACAGTACGCAGTGCCTTTGAAATAAAAAGACTTTCCCTGGTCGACAATTAATGTGGTACTTGAATGTTTAATTCATAAACAATTCAACTAGC
>APFE030489538.1:40072-148614 GCA_000404065.3 Pinus taeda
AGAAATTACCTGCATACCAATTCTAAATCACATGAAAAATAAAAATGCGAGAGCATAACACATAAAACACATATACACAGAGATTTCCCACTGGATCCCAAAACCGGACTACCAGCTTGATTTTTCATTATGTTCCTTTCAATGTTACAATACATATTTATACATGCCGAAGCATCCAATACCATGGACCGAAAAACCATCAGTCCAATACCATGGACTGAAAACCATCGCGTCCAAAAAAACATGTGTGAAAATCATGCACAAAACCATAGGTGGGTCCGCCCAACCTAACATAGGGTCCAAAACCAAAATTTTCTGGGGCGCTGCCTCGGACCCCATAAAGTGGGGTTACGGGTACCCCTCAAACCCCGTGTTAACTATGTGGAAACAATATAACACAACCCAACAGGCCAAGGGTGTCAGATATAAGAAATAAAGAATTGTTTGAAGGGGTTGCTTGGGAGTTGAAGGCTATTGAACACTGTGGAAAATAAGCTGGAGGAGACAGAGGGAGCAAGAGGATCCAGCAGAACAGAAAGAGGGCCGAAGGGCCAACAGGACAGTAGGCAGTCGAAGGGGAGCAGTAGCCAGCAGAGAACATAAGCTTGAACAGAAAGATGTTCTTTATGCAGAGCTTAGTGCAGCTAACTGTAGACTGACTAAAGTTGTGTGAAGACATTATCAGAAGTAATGAAGGGTACTGGACACTCTATGTAGGCAGTATGAAGAATTGGGAAGACTACTTCATAAGAAGATTGGTTTTCATTGATGTTGTAGCTTGGAGACTGCAATGAAGCAATAATCAGACAAAACTCAATAGAGAAGAGTTCTGAGTGTAGAACATCATTATCAAATGAACCCTGACAAGATTGGGTCAGAACACTTGAGGTTGCTGCCACAAAAGTAAGTAGGATTGGAGTCCTTGGGGTTGGTGCCTCAGAAGCAAGAAGGATTGGAGTCCTTGGGGTTGATGCCTCAGAAGTAAGAAGGATTGGAGCCCTTAGGGTTGATGCCTCAGAAGTAGGAAGGATAGGTGTCCTTGGGACTGGTGTCTCAGGAAATGGAAGGATTGAAGTCCTTGGGATTTGGTGCTCCTAAGTCCAACATTGGTGTCTTGGTGAAATAGATTTGGTGCTCTGGAGGTTGGAGCCTCACCAAAGTCCGAGTTGGAGCTTGGCAACTGATTACAACCACTTATATATTGTATCTATTTTACTACAAAGATTATATTAATAAAAGCATTTATTATTGTTGTTCATCTTGTGTTCTTAATATAAATTGTTTAACTGGTAAAACGATAGTCGAGAAAACAAATACTGATTCACCCCCCCTCTCAGTGTTTCCAATAGTTTTCCTTGTTAAGAGCAAAAAATGACTTTTTAGGATTTAAGGAGATTACAAACTTTCTACATCTTTCAAAGATCTATTTTATATCATGTAAATGATTATCCCTTTGTTTAGAATAAATTGTAATGTCATCTAAATACACTACAACTATCTTATGGATCAAATATGAAATCAATATCCATAGCTCTTTGGAAAGTAGCTCCAACATTAATCAGTCTGAAAGGCAGTTTTTGATAAGCATAGGTCCCCCACTTAGTCCTGTATGTGGTTTTCAATCTATCATATGGATGTACAAGAATTTGATTGTAACCTAAAAAACCATGTAAGAAAGACATTAGTTGAGAACCAACAACAAATTGTAAAATTTGTTCCATTGGAGGTAAGGGAAAATTTCTAAAATCTATACAAATACGAATATCTCCATTTTTCTTTCTAACTGACACAAGGTTTGAGACCCACTTGGAATGTCTGACTGGAAAAATGGTTTTAGCTTTGAGAAGCTTATTTAGTTCAGTTTTAATCTGAGCCTCCAAGTTAGGATCAATTTTCCTGAGCTTTTTTTGAATTGGCTTGACATCTTGTAGCATAGGAATGGTGTGTTGAATGATGGATGTGTCATAGGTTTTCAGATCATCATAATTCCATGTAAATATATCCTTGTATCTTTCAAACAAATGAATGAAAGCAGAGCTTTCATCTGGTGAAATTCCAAGGCCTAAATTGATGTTATGAGGATCAGATCCGAAGTTAACCAATTCAAATCTCAGAGTCAAAATTTGAAGCTTGCAATTAGTTACATTTTTGAACCTATCTTTGAGATCATATCAATCTTCCAATTTCACTATAGGTTTAGGTAAAGAATTTTCCTCATAAGATTTATTTGACTTCTTTTCATGCTCATATTCATCAATAATCTGATCAGAGTAAGGCCCTTCGGATGTCATAAAAATCAAGATGTCATTGTCATCATTAAACACATCCCAATTAGTAATGTTGTTTGGAATGGAGGGGTGAAAAAATAATGAATAGAAAATCTATCGGGACTAAAATCTTCAGGTGGAATGAGATTGGAAGCAATGTTTTCTAGGAGGTCAGCACTATCATTTTGTATTCTTGGGATAGGAGCTATGTTGAATGCAGTGAATTGAGAAGTGAGGTCTTGGATTAAAGATTGGTAATGTTTAAGGTGACTAGAAAAACAATGGATGTTGTTTCTAATCTGTTTGATAATAATCTCTAATTCACCAAAAAATTTAAGGCATTTGATATCAAGACTAATGGCTTTTTGTAAGCCATGTACCAATGTTTCATATTCGGCAATGTTATTGGTATAGTCAAATTCCAATCTACAAGCTAGCATAGTTTTTTCTCCATAAGGATTAACCAATATGAAACCAAATCCTGCACCTTAATTATATTTAGATCCATCAAAATAAAGAGTCCAAAATAAACTATCATGCTTATTTACAAGGTTTTCTACAATATTAATACATTTAGAAGAATATGTTTGGAAGAAATTTTCAATTTGAGATGAAACAAAGCCAACTAAAAAGGGATATTATTATGCTTGAAAATTGCCAAAGAAAGACTCAAAAGAGTAACTTCCAATAATATTCTTTGTAAATACTACTGGTTCGTTTTCTTCATAAAAATCAGTCACTGGATGTTTCATGTGTTTTTCCCTATAAACATGAATTTGATTGGGTTTTCCATTATAGGGAAGCCAAATGTGTGACCAATTAGTTGCAAAGTAACCATGTAGTTTTTCAGACCAGTCTCTGCTTAGAATAAGACCATAAAATCCAGGAATGTCTACAACTAATATATCTATTATTTGACAAACCTTTGAATTGGGAGCTAATCTTATTAAAACATAATTCACTTCTCCCAAAACTTTGACTTTTGTGTGATCTAATTGAACAATTTGAACAACATATTTCTGTGGTGAAATATTTAATTTAAGACATACCACATAATACATGACATTTGATGATGCACCAGAATCCACTAGACAATTATGAACATTCTTGTTAAAAATCTCAAAATTCAATAAAAAGGAAAGATTGTGGGAATTTGATCCATCTCGAATCAAAATGGCATCTGATGGGTCAATTTTATCTTAAGAGACATTAGGAGGTTTTCCTTTCCCTTTTGAGGCTTTTGCAATGACAACAGAAGGTAATGGAGATGCAGGAATTACATTCCATTCTTTAAGTAAAAGCTTATATTGTTGTTTTAATTTACTAACCTCATAACGGGAAATGTTGGCTTTGACCATTTTCATGTCTTCCACAATATTATATTCCATAGTATCAAATATTATCAAAGCCTTGGATGAAGAAGGAAATTTAGGAATAGTTGGAAGAGAATATGAAGAAGGAGTAGAAGACTTCTTAATCAGAACTTTGTCCTTAGTAGGAGGAGCAGGGAGCTTTTGTTTTTTATTTGTTGGAGATGGATCGGCAAGTCATTTGCTTCTAGTACTCACTGGTAGGGCCTCTTGTTCTTCTTCTTCTGAAGTGGTTAGGATGAAGTCCCATAAACCATGTGCTTCTTCTAATTCTTCTTCTTGGGATCCTTCAATAAATAAGGTTGAGTCTTCTTCTTCATCATCTTGGTTAGATTCATCATTTGATATAATGGCAGGTGTTTGTGACTGTGATGATTGATTCCTTTCGAAAGGTCGAAAAGGGATTTATAGAGGTTTCAGCTACTTGCTTTTTAATTTCTACCATTTCATTGGACATTGTCCTTAGAACCTTTTGTACTCCTTCCAAGTCAAAATGATATTTGGGAGCTTTCTTCTTGGATTCATCCTTGAAAGTAACATTTTTGGTTTGCTTTCTTTCATCAAGAGAAATGGTCTTCTCAATATCAAGGATTCCCTTTTCTACAGATAGAGCTTCTTTCATGTTATCAAGTAATATTATTTTCTTGGCT
The DNA here is from genome assembly GCA_000404065.3 of Pinus taeda. Lineage (NCBI taxonomy): Eukaryota > Viridiplantae > Streptophyta > Pinopsida > Pinales > Pinaceae > Pinus > Pinus taeda. The sequence continues at coordinate 44,360 of APFE030489538.1, forward strand.
CTATTTACAAACATAGAAATGTTTGAAGGAAGAGCAGAGATATACCATTCAATCTGTACATCGGTCCCTGGTTTAGAAGTGCCTGGGTCTTATTCAACAATTTGTTGAATCTGGAATTAAAATAGTTGATTCTTTCATTTAGGTTGGTTTTAAGGTTTGATAAGTCATTAATCAAAGTGGTATTTGTTCGGTCATCACCAAATTTCAACAAAAATTGCTCTTCGAACATATCCCAATTTATTATTGATCCATTGGGAAGAAAAAAATACCAGGATCCTGCAAATCCTTCAAAAGTGTAGGGAAAAAGTGTGACAACACAATCTTCTTTTGTGACTCCATTAATATTAATGGCTAACATGAAATTGTGAAGATGTTCCTCTACAGGGAGGCCATCATCGGGATTAAACTTAGGAATCCATCTCTTTGTGTGTTTGGGAAGAGGGTGTAATGGTGGAGCCATATGTACTGCCCCAGCATTATTCCATGGTATTTGGGCCATTTTGGGAGTACTAAGAGCAGAGGAAGTAGTAGAAGATGAGGGGGATGGTGGACATTGAGTCGTTGTAGAAGTTTCTCATGTAGTGCTACTAATTAAAGTTGCACTAGATGATTGTGTTTGAGGAATGTGAATGGATGGGATGAGAGCTTGATAAGAAGAAGGTAAAGAGGTAGAGGAAAGAAGAAGTAATAAAAGGGGGAGATTGCGATGTAATCTCGCTAGCAGAAGAATGAATTTATGGGGTAGTTTTCTTTCTCCGATGAGTGGTTAATGGGAATTCAAAAGGTTTAAATCCAATTTTTTCACTCTAGGATCTAGTTAATACACTAGAAGAATGTAAGGATGAGGAAACACTTCCTTCAGATTTATCACTTTGGACAAATTTTTCTCCAGAACTAGAAATTTCTTCCAATTTTTGGAACAAAGATTGAACTTCAGTAGGATCAGTTGGTATTTGAGAAGAAGTTTGTCCAAATGACTTTGGAAGTGTGCTAGGATTTTTAGTGGCTGTTTGAACAACTTCAGACCTTGGGTTAGGAGATTTGGAATGTGATCTGGAATTTCGTGGTGATTTTGAGCGACACTGACTCCTAGAATGACCTTTTAGTTTAAGATTGGATCTTCTTGCCATTCATAGTCTGAAGTCCCTCCTTCTAATGCCAATAATATTGAAGGCTTGACATTCTTTGCCTCAACATTGGGGAAAACCACCCGATCAGGAACTTAGTGAAACTCCTTTTCTATTTGGAATGGTATCTCTGACTGGAACTATGGGACCAATTTCCCTTAATAAATGATATAAAAATGGATGAGATATATAAGTGTGGGGTTGATTATGTAAATGAAACTAATAAATAAGAATAAATAGACTTAAAATATCTATCTCGGGAAAGCTTTCTTTGTATATGTGACTTTAGAAAGATATCGCATTAAACATGACAATATAGATTATCAACTCCTTTGTGAGGTTAAAAAGAATAAAAAAACTAATTTAATCAAATATTTAGTTAATGTAGTTATTGAAACGCTTTGCACATATAAGATATCATTGTTCATGCATATACTTGAAAGATTTCGATTAAATACATCAGTAGTGATAAATCTTAATTGCTTGCAAAAACATATAGATAAACACAATTAAAATGACCATTCAACTCATAAACACAGCATAAATACACATAGAGTAGTACCCGATATATGTTGACTCTGCTCATAAGTAAAACAATAATGGTTCAGCTTTCTATTAAGATTGCTTCAAGTTACAGTAGTGCAAACCCAAAATATTTCTTGCCAAAATTCAGAACCCCTTCTTCATATCAATGAAGGGGATTTATAGTCTCTAATGAAAATACAAATATAGAAAAGTACCATAAAAGAATTAAGTGGTTTTAAAAAACCACACTTTAAAAAAATGTAAAAGACAATAATAGGTTGTAGTTGTAACAATTTGACTATGACTGAGATGAAGGTTCCTCTCTGATACATTGTCGAAGTTCACATATACCTATCATTGGCTTTAATTCAGGTGGATGATGAGGTTGTATGCGCATCCGTGCAATCAATAGCGCATCACTGAGTGCTGGAAGCATATGAGTAGTAGTGTTAGAGAGACACCTCATCATTAGCCACTGACTATGTAGTTTCACTAGGAAATTCCAATGGCATTCCAAGTCAGCCTTTGATGGATTCTTGATTTTCTTAGCCTTCTTCTTCGATGATTCCTGCCATGCTTTAGTAAACAATTTCACATCGGGCAAAGTGTCCTGAGCGCAGTCTGAAATCGAGTTAGCCTGTAGTAAACTATCATTGATTGATTCAGTGAGATTGTTTGAAATATCTCTGGCACTTAAGATTTCCATTTCTGCATGTTTGATTTTTATTTCCCACTCTTAGAAAGAAATCTCCTTCTATGACTCTTCAATTTGAGGGAGATCAGTTGATCTTCCCTTAGTACTATCCTGCCAGTCTATATAATCAGAAATATTATCCTCGACTTCCCTGTAGTATGTCCTCGGATCATACAATTGATTCACTAATGAATTGCTTGATTGACATAAATCATGTATAGTGGCTAGTTTATGACAGAAAATCACTTGTTGTTGAGCAAGGATATTGTTTAGTTCTATTGCTTCTTTCTTGAATTCATCTACTCAGGATGATCTTTAATTGCTCAATATTTTGTTCAAGATCTTGGATTTGATATTCATGTTGAATCCTTAAGTTATTGAAGTTCTTTTGCAATTCTACAAGTTTAGATTACCATTGTTGAGCAATTTCTTGTTTTTCATTCTCAAAACCCTATTCTAGTTACCTAATCCTTTCATCTTTCTCCCTTAGGATTCGCTGCACTTAAGAGGATTTATCAATAATGGCACGGGCATATGCTCCTGCAAATTGTGAAAACCTTCTTATATCCTCAACAGGAGTAGCTTGAGAATCTTTCCAAATTACTTCAAAGGAAGGGTTACGAGTGACTAAGGTCTGGGTTTGTTCAGTTCTCTTTCTTTTTCTCTATCTGCTAACCACATCCTTATGCTTCGGACTATAAAAAACGTCGATAGGAGGAATTTCATCAATCTTCAGAATGAACTCAGAGGTCGGGAATACCAAGATGAATTCCAAATCATCACTATCCAAAGGTTTATCGGAAGCCTCAATAGTAAGCAAGGTGTTCCCTGTGACTTTCGAGGTATGTGTGATCTTCATCTATAATGGAGTCTTCAGATTCTTAGGATTTGTTTCTTGAGTGAACTGCTCCCAAATTGCATTTACATTTTTGTCTATTAGAGCTTCTTCTACTTGTGAGGAAGAAGAAGTACCGGTCTCCTTTGTCTCAGACACATTAGGGACCTATGATGTACTAGCTTAAACTTTATCCTATTCTGTATTATATTGATGAAGCCTCAATAAATCCATAGGTACATGAGATGTCCTTTTATTCTTTTACTGCTTAAACTGAATCAATTCCTCAAGACTTAATTGTGTTGCTACATGTTTCTCACCATCTAAATAAATAGAAACTAATTCAAATAGGTCATCAAATCTGTCTGGCTCATTCCTAAATTTCCTGAGCTTAGATTGTATGTTAACATTCTTGGTCGTATCGTTAGGGTCATACTGTCTCTTGGGAATGACTAGGAAATTTAAACATTGAATTCCTTCAGCATCAAGAGTAGCATGCCTGAAATTTTCAAGAGCATAGACACCACATTGAATAGGAAAGGTAGGCCACAATGTCTTTTTATTATCTTTCTTAACTTTTGAAAGTTCATTCCCTACAGTTTTGTAGGTTATCTCTCTGGCTAGGAGTTTATCAGAAACCTAAAGGGGAAACACATTAGGGTTTGCAAGACTGCCAAATATTCAATATAAGTGAAGGGTTCTTCACCAAAACATCTTCCAATTGATAATAAATCATTATTAGCTTCGGGTAAAAGTCTAGGGCCTCTCTCATTAAAGATACTTTGGTGAATGGGTAGCATATCTCCATGGAAAAATTTATAGAGATGAGGTTGGTATTTGGATTCCCAGAGTATGTTATGATAGATATGAATAGGCATAGGGTATTCTATGATCCATTTCCATCCCATAGATGTAAAATCAGAAGTGAAACAAATAACATCCATAATATAGGCGCTCATGTAGGAAGGGGGAACAATGTTCTCAGAAAAAAGTGCCTTTTTTCCTATAATTCGGGATTTGGGTACTTAGAGTATCAGACAATATGGTTCCCAAATCCATAAGATATCCATAAGAAGCAGCATAAATTAAGGGTACCCATTGGTCTAAGAATTTCAGGGTATTAGTGTAACTAAACATTCTACACATCATAGCATCTATATAACAAAATGGTCCGGCACTGGAAGCAATAGCATACATGCCCTTGTCCTCCCGCTTATTTTTGTTGGGATCCTTTCTCCATCCTTTGATGACCTCTAACTAGTCCTCATTTTCTTTCATGAATTTCTCTAAAAACTGCTTATCGTATTTTTTTCTTGGGCGGCAGTAGCTGATACATCTTGTTCAAGTCACTACTGGTGATTGACCCAATAACAATGTTCTTCTTAGTCGTGAAATTTCTTTCTGCAATGTTCAAATGGTCAATAACCCATTTGACCATATATTTATAGGGAAAAATGTTGGGTCATGCTGTAATCCTAGGCAGGAATGAATTAGTGACATCACTATAAATGGTTTCAGAAACAGGGGCAGAATCCTTAGTTGCAATTGTTTTCCTTGTCACCCTAGGTTCCTCATCTTCAAAGAGCTTATAAATGGCTTCCCAGGAAGAACTTCCAACATCAGGGGTGCAAGTTGTATATGAGAATAAAGCAGGCATTTTAGTAGTCTCAAGTGGAAGAGCGACTAGATGTTGTTGAACAATGAGGTTATTCCTGGGTTTAGCTGCCTAGACATTTATGTTGAGCTTTGCTTATCGAGACTAGCCTGCAAAGGTAAAAACGAGAATAAGAGAAAAAATTCTTAACTAAAGAATCCCTTAGAGCGAATAACCAATTTCATATCAATCTATGTCTTTGATGAGCAAAATCTAGTGATATCGGGTCGCAATAATGAAATAATTTAGAACTTAAAAATCATAAATTCGTTACATTCGACCATTATATGATAAAACGTGGATTCACATAGGCTCTCGTACACGTCAACATATTGGAGGATTATATCAAGGAAATCTTATGGTTGTATCGCTGAAACTTGTGATACCCTCATTCTCTGATAGGCTTTTATAATGTAAAGGATAAAAAGGTTTCATTTAAAAAACTTAACTGTGCAAAGGACACGTTAGTAGTTTTTCCTGGATCCCCATAATTGTTTCTTTGATGGACATGTGGATATGAAAAAGTGACAAATCAGTAGCCCATGGACCACTTCACATTGAATGAGTCATATTCTACTAAAAGAACAAGTCTTGATAGCTCGGTCTTGAGTCATTCCACTCATGAATTTGAATTAAGGAACCCCCAAAGGACTTCTCTTGTCTCCCACTAGGCCAAGTCTCATTAATGAGCTAGGGGGAGCAAAGGATTGGACTTGAGCTTATATATCTTAGTGGGAACCTCTTATCCTCATGGATGTAGTCTTGTTAGAAAGTATATATCCACCTTGACGGATATAACAAGACCACTTGCTCGCACATCAAATAGCCCACGGTGAAGCCACCATAACTCTATGAAGAATTTCATGGGCTCATCCTATGGCCTAATAAGGGGGCAATAAAAATATTTAAGCAAACCCCATTTTTCTAGGTCTTCTCTCCCCTATGGGATATCAACGACTACCTCTATGATCTATATGTAATAACACTCTCTCCAACATAGATCCATCTATGCAAACATAGAGTCATTCAAAAAAACACATCTAATACATCTACTGGATCATCACAATTGTTTCTTAAACATTCACGACAGTCCACACAATTGTCCCTAAAATAGTTGTGAAATTACCACAATTGTCACAATCGTTGATGTGGGGATGACACTATGTTTGTATCAACCCATAGTCGTGGTGATTGTTGCAACTATTTGGCCTACAGGTGCTCCACTTTGCATGTTTTTGTCGCTCAAATTGTACAGGCACTGCGACAACGACTCAGGTCAGCGGATATAACCCTAATTCCCAACCTCTTTGTTTTATCTATCTCCCAACACCAGGCTATGGGGGGTAGACCCTATGGAAATGAGATGAATAAGGATAAGTTGGGAATCAACTAATCTGGGAGACATAATTGAGTGGCCTAACACTTGGTTAAATCTAGAAATATTTTAAGGATTAGATTGAATTTATATATTTGAGTCTAATGCCTTATGGAGTCAACGCTCTTGCTTTATAAATTTGAAAGCAATAACCAGATGAAAAATTGTTTCCTTTATGCGTTAATATCTGTATGGAATGCAATTCGTAAGACCTATGTGAAATGAAAATATCTTGGCCCAATTTTAAGTAAATGTTTAATCTAAGTATGACCTTTGATCTTTATCTATATTGAGCCTAAACTATGTAGTAAGTGGCAGAGATAAGTCAAGGTGAAGCACAGGAAGGTCATTGTTTCAAATACTAGAAAGGCTAGACTTCTCAAGTAAAGATGAAAAGGTGTTCCTATCTCTCTATCAACAAAGCTTATGCTTGGAGGTAAGTTTTTAGATGCAAGACTATATTAAAATGCGATGCAAGGATGGAGAGTGAGTCTTAGGCTAGGATTCTCTTAATGATTGAGCACTTTAAGTTGTGATTAAATCCTGAATTAAAGAAACAAGTACTTGACAATTATGTTCAACAGACAATATTAACCATGAGAGAATGTGCCAAATCAACAAGGTACCGATATGTTCAAAATAGCAAGAATCAATGAACTCTGAGTAATGATTAGAGTACCATTCTACTAGAACACTTAGCCAATGATTATTAGACAATGTAACGAATGTTCCTTATTTAAGTCATAAAATGCCAATGATTGCTCATTTTAAGAGATGCCCAATTGAAACAAGAAGACTTACAAATCCCTTAAAGTGAAAATGTAAGGTTATCACTCAATAAGATATATTAGTAATGAATAATAATGAGAGTAACGAAACCACTATTCACCAAAACTCTTGTATCAAAAGTGATAAATACCAATATCAATGAGTTATTAAGTTTACTTATTGAAGCAACAAGATTATGATACCAATGTGTTTTGAGGAGTGACCTTATGTGCATGAAACTTTCACAATAAACTACAAAAGTTAGTATCCCTTAAATCACCAAAATAAATTATTTCCATGAGTATAAGCCAGTGAGAGCCTTAAAGTCACTTATGTATTCAAACTCCAAGTAACTTAGGAAAATAGTAAGTTTCTTATGAATTTATGACAACAATGAGAACTTTAGATTTATTTCTCAAGTAAACTTATCAGAGCATGAATTCAGTGATTTCCAAGTAAATTTATGACAACAACAAATAAGGCAACAATGAGCAATATGGCAAAGATAAGCTACATATGCCAATTCCAGATTGCTTGAATCTTTTTCTTTGCTTAAATTGGATATAAAACAAAGAGAAATGTATTTGTGTCACTGATGTTTTAGACCTTATTATGCAAAGAGTACAATCACCCAAAATCTTGTAGACTTAATCCAAATTGAAGATCAAATTACCCAATTGTCTTATTCACTTGTTTGAAAATGCATGAGTAATTTTTTGTGTCAATTCATTGAACGAAATGCCATTGTTTACATTAGATTTTAGTAAGCCCTAGATCTATGACGTTCCAATCACATCAACAAGTAAGTTTTATGACAACATTATAGAGCTTAACAATGAGTTATCTAAATTCATTAAACAAACTTGAATTACTTGCAATCAAATCACTTTATCAATTCTTATATCCTTATGATTCCACTATTATTTTTAGATCAGATATTAAAACACGGTCCTAAAGAGAATATGACAATGACAAAACAAGCTTGTAATGCATTCCAAGTTTGTAAGATTGATTTACAAATGTGTTAGATACCTGTTGATGCAAGGTTCATTAAATCTTTTCCATTTATGATACTCATATTTAATTTACTGTTGGACTGTGGTAAGGAAACAATGAGTTAGGAGAGCAAACCAGTGAGCCCCTTGGGCTTGGAGGTGCTTGCCAAACTTGTCAATAAAATCCTTCAAAATATGGTCTACCTGCAAAACAAATTCATTTGTTGAACTGAGGCTTCTGTGATCCATATTAAGTTCATGAGAAAAGTTTTTTTAGCGTAAATCACATGATAGAACATTTGTAGACGCGTTTCGAACCAACGAGTGTGGCTCATCATTAGGACAAGTTGAAGAACCAGATCAAGGCTGCATATTAAATGGGGCTAGCAGATCATCCAATGGCTAGGTTTGACTAAAAAAATAGCTATATTGAAAAAACGGCTATATTAGGTCAGACTAGATAAACGGCTAAGGTTGACCAAGAATGACTAATCAATTTTAATTATATAATATTATAATGCTAAAATATTCCTTTAATATTTAACATATGTTATTTAAGCGAAAAGTTAACAATGTTTGAGTTGATATTAATATTAAAAGTTGCTAGAAATAATAGTTAGTAATCGAGAGAGTTTAATAATAAATAATAATTAGTAATATATTATTATAATAATAATGTTATAGTATTTGTTTATATTATATATACTCGATCCCATTAGATTATTCACGATAAGGGGGAATATTTAACATATATTAAAATATGTTAAATTTATATTCATTAATATAAATTAAATAGATTTATGGATAATATTATTAAATGTAAGGACTAAAATAAATTTAATTATCGTTATATTATGTAGACTGTATCTCTTCAGATTAATCATGAGAAGGGAATATCTATAATGATATACAACCTGTATTAAAGGTAGTATTCGATATGATAAAGGAATTGTTCTTACTATCAATTGTTATGGTTTCAATATATATTAATCTAATGGAACCAGATTTACTATTACTCGGGACATTAGTACTTGTAAGGATTTATTGTATTAAGGTAAGGGTACCAAATTAATATAAATTAATAGTAAAGCCGTGTATTTAGATCTTAAATATGCTCTTTAAATATCTTATACTATATAATCTAACTATTTAGGAAAGGAAGGATAATCAGAAAACAAGGAAGATTTCCAAGAAGGACCTAAGAATTATGGCTAAAGAAATAAGGTTAAAGGATATCAATGGGAAAAACTCTAGAACAAGCTATAAAAGGAGGGAGGGGAGGAAGGGGAGGAAACAACTATGAGGTGAGCGCCGAGACCTAGTAACTACTGATATTCCAACCATCCTCTCTATTGAGATTGCTTGGTCTCCTTTCAATCTCAATGGCTTCCCTAAATTTCTGGTGATGGAACTGTGAAACTCTAGCACCACACTCGTTGGTTCGAAACGCGTCGACAAATGTTCTATCATGTGATTTATGCCGAAAAAACAAATTCATATCCCAAATTCTATGCACAAGATGATGATTTAGCTCAATTTTTTTTTTAATTACACCACAGTGACCTAGGAGAGGTACTTTGAAATCCAAAGTAGGCCAACGCTCAGCAAAGGATTCTTTGATACAGCATATATTTAGCCCTTAAACTAGTGCAAAAAGCCTCCTTCAAGTTAGCTATCCTAGTGTACATTCCCTCAACTTGTCCCACTGCCTCTTGAAACTATGCAGTATTGTCCCTCATACCTACCTAGGCTACGCATTATAGAGTCTCAGAGTTCAAGCTTTTCCCCTGGCTGTTGGAACTATGCATTGTACAATCACTAATTCCCTCTTCCAAGCCTATGACTTATTTTGGGCTCAGTTGGTGGATCGGAATGCATCATGTTAGACTAGGGGTTTTTCGGATTCATGTTGTCTTGTCATTAGTGAATTGTAGGAACAAGTACCATATCATGTCATGACAAGATGATGGAGAAGGAGAGAAGGAGGGAAGCATGCTTAAAGACTCTCTTCTAGCTAAACTTACAATTTGATCGATCAAGAGAAAACAAAGGTACATTATTTTGTGACGACTATCCAAGACTGGAGATCATTGAAGATTTTGCATCACCAAGCCATGTGGAGGTGAAGAGAAAGCATCTTCAAGAAGACATCCAGCACCTAGCAGGTACACTGAGCCACATCATCAAGCAGTCCATGTCACCAGTGTCATGTCATGAGTGCTCATACACCACATCACTATTGTGGATCATATATATTGTATTCAAAATGTATTGTAAAGTGTAAGTTCAAAGGACCCACATGGAATGTAAAGAGTCATGTAAGTTGAAAAGTCATAAGAAGTTAAACAGCCATGAGGGCAGTCAAAGAGTCACCTGTGGCTATATATACTCCCTCGTTGTATGAGCAAAGCACTTTTCACCTTGGCTCCTCCTGCAAGGCATTAGAAAGATAAGATAGTTATTTGAGGAGCAAGGAGTAGCTCCAATGCTCCACTACTGGAGCTAGTGATGTACATTATAAACATGTGTCTTGGAACTTTTACCCAATAACAAAAGCCTTAAAGGCCATCACGTTCTTCATACATGTATTATGAATGTTTATAAGACTATTTTGTGGATGTTTGTATTTCATGTTTGCTTTCAAATGTGTTAAGATATTTGGACTATTTCTGTTATTTTAGTACTTACCTTATTGAGAATGTGTTATAATGGTTGTTATTGTTGTCCCATCCTTATGGACTATTCCGCAGCATATTAGACAAATATTTCTTCATTTGTTGGTTGTAATGACCTTCACATCCTTTGTGGATTATTCTATTGGATATTAGATGGATCCTTATGGTTCATGTGTGTCTCTTCTTGGGTGGTATTACTACCTCTCACTTAGAGGCTCACTTTTCTCCCCTCTTCGTAGTAGAAGATCCTTGAAACATTTACAACTAAACACTCAAAAGGCACACCTTCTTTATTTTTCGAAGACACCATTGCATCCCTCTCTCTTTGGTTGATACTTAGAGACAAGGCATATCTTTAAGATATATCGAAACCGGGTCAATATTCCAAATGGGGCTCCTACACCAAACACCATGAGGTCTAATAGGGACTTAACGTCAAAGATACCCCTTGGTTGACAGATTTCCAGCACAGTCACCAGTGGCACTAAAAGGAGGGACAGATGACAAGCTGAGCCCGTTGAGCCTGGTTTGAACCTCTTATATAAAATGGCTCATACTCAAATATTACTCCTGAGGTGTTTCTCTAATTTTTCTCTTTATCAATTTTCAATCCCCGATGAGCCTCTCTATCACTTTTCCTAGTTAAAGTTTGACAGTGAGGATGGAATATCCATAACCGAGCACATTACAGATTTTCTTAAATTTTGTGAATATTACGAAATCAATGATGAAGATTTTGCTTGTGTTCTTTTCTTCCTCACCCTTGTAGGTTGTCTTAATCGATGGTGCCATACCTTGCCACCTACTTCCATCCATTCCCTTCGTGATTTCCTCGAGGAGATTTATCAAGCCTTTGATAGCTATAATTACCGAAATATTTGCAAAAGAGTTAATCTCTTAAGAATGAAGCCTAATGAATCAATTGAGGAATTTTCTGATCGATTCCTTCACCTTTGTTGTGAAATTTCTGAAGAAGGCATGAATCAAGATTTCTTGAAACAATAGTTTGAGCGCTTGGTTCTTATCTCTTTACATGGTGAACTTGAACCCCCTGATTTTCATGCTTCCCCAATTCTTGTAAGTCATGAGACTCCTCTAATTTCAGAGGAGGAACCTATTATTCCTTTTGTTCCTTTTCCTCCTCCTTTTGTAGTCCCGATGTGGGTTCCTCCTTGCGGTGATTGTGAAGTTAGGAAATCTGCAAATCAAATTCTTAATCCACCTTCTCATTCTTCTTTCATTTCTCATGACTCAGATTCAATGGAGGAAATCCCATAATGGATCATGAGACCCATGGGGAAGACTAACTTCCCCATTTCACAACATGATGTTATCATTCATCACTCTAGCCGCCAATATGATCTAGATTTCCGTGATCCTCTATCATCTACATGTCATGACTCTTTTTACCGTGATTTTCCTGATCAATCTGCTCCACCAGCTAGTCTTTCGCACCGCCTTATTTGCTTGTTGCTGGTTCAAATTGTGATCAGATACAAGCTAATCTCTTTACACAAGAAGAGGAGCAAGAAGGTGAAGATGCTTTCAATATTTCTATATTTTCAAATATCCTCCATGCGAAGATGATGCACTTCCGGTCTTGATGATTTTCAATATACTAATCTCTGTAGTGAATCAAATGTAACTAACTCTTTCAATCAATCTGTAGCCTCAAGTGATAATCATTATAATCATTATGACTTTATTGATGTATCGATCACGACTGCCTAGGTTTATCCGCTGATCTTTTGGTTCCTAGTGAAGATTTTACTTTGGATCGAGAATCTGATTCAATCAAAGAAAATGTGCTTATCAAAACTTCATCTTCATCTCACTATCCCTTGTTCTATACCGTCTGCGATGCATCTACTTGTGATGGGGGTACTCCATGTTCTTCAAGTCCATCATCCAATGATTTAGCCTCTCAATTAGCACAAGTTGGTGATATTATCCATGGTGAAAATGAAAACAATCAAATCTTTGAGTACTCTTCCCATCCCTAATCATCTCTTCACTTGCATGAAGACAACTCTTCAAATTAACTTGCTCATGAAAATTCCTCGATTCATTTATCTTTGAATTTGTGATTAGAAGAATCTTTCGACTTGAGTAATATGGTTGTTGAAGTTGAAAAATATGGTCAAATCAGTGAAAGAGATGGCTGTCATCCAGTGAGCAGTGGCATTATTGAAAACAATGGTAGAAACTATCCTCAAACCATGCATGATCTGGTTCAATCTTCAAAATGCAATTTTACAATTCTGGAAAGTTTTGGGACTTGCCAGGGAGTTGAGGCACCTCAACTTTTGTTGATGGTTATGTCAGGATCTTGTGACTCTGGTAAGCCCCCTGAACTAAGACAAATCTGGTTTCTCCTGTACAACCCTTGTCTCTGCATGGTTTCACTCGATGTAAATTTCTTTTTGAAAAATTTTTGGTATTTCGGGTATGATCTTTCAAATTTTCAAGATTTTACTTCTAACTTGATTCAAGAGTCTTTTTCAGTTTATTCATCTTCGTGAAAATCTCTCACATCAGACTCAGGTTTGGAATGTGTATCTCTCAGAGTCATGTAATTGCGAAGTTGATCATTTCAAAGACCATCTTTGGTCGAAGGAATCATGGCTATCAGATTAATCTCTTAATAGTTAGGTCCCGAGTTTTCTTGCGAATTTTATATTGAAAAATTTCCCCTTCATAGCACCTAAAATCATCTTGAGTAATAATGAATGCACGCGTCATCGCACGATCAAGTTCTTCTCCGTTCACCATGTCCTAACTGGTCTCATGTATTTTTTGTGCTGACATCTCTTTTCAATTATTTTCATGACTATGATGCTTGCATAGTTCATCACTATTTACAGGAAAATGATTTGTCAGATTTGGCTTGCAAGGAACTTGGTTTGATTTTTCAGAGCATTCGCAAAACTATTCAAATTTATTTATCTTTGTTTATTACAAACTGGGAATCATATGCTTTAATCAATTCATTTGATGATTATTTTGTCTTTGATGACTATCATTCATATTATCATTTTCCCACTAGTATATCTAATGGCAGATGTTTTACATCCTTCAATCTTCATCATTCAACATCTAACTAATTGGATTTTTGTTGAGCGGTTGAGGCACTTCAGTCTCCACTGATGGTTATGTCAGGCCCTCACTGTCTCGACATGACTATTGAATATGATCAGATCTATTTTACCTCATAAGATTCTCGTTATAATCCCATGCCTCTAATTGAAATTCCATCTTTTTAAATATTTTTGGGTTTTCAAGAGGATCATCATGAATTATATGATCCAATTGTTGAATGGTTGGAGCAATCTTACTCGGAAAGCTCCATTGCAATAAATAGGTTTTAGCCTTTTCTCATGCTTGCTAAGCAGGATGACACAGAAGAAGGTGAATTCGCAAAGAAGTCTTCGATGTTTGTCTAATTATGCTTTCCGTTAGAGAGGTAAGAGTGTAAATTGAATGAAAGTAGTGGTTGTGACACATCTTTTTGCCCACATGCAAGACCTTCAATTTTTTGCGCAAATTATTCAAGCTCTCATCTTGTCTCTTGCACATTGCTTTATATCTATTTTAATCGATCGCATCTTTGTGATTGTAGGTCAGGAACGATTATGGTGGCTACATTTGAAATTCCATTATATGTGACCCCGCCATTCTAGTTGTAAGGTTAGGAGTAGGATTAGATGCATCCTATTTTTCCTTATCTTGCACTCATTTCGTGTTGTTCTCTTTAGTCTCTCTTGTCTTTTCTTACTTTTATCTTGTATTATGCTTTGCTTTAGCTTCTTTTGCTTGTATTTTGGTTTTGTTTCCTTGTTGTGTGTTGTCTTCCCTTTTGTTTTGGTTCTTTTGTTTTTCTTTCTTATTATTTATCTCCTTTTTTTTCATCACGTGAATAAGTATTGTGCCTGGACCTGTTTTGGCTTCTTAGTATGTGTTTCACTAAAGTCTAAAGAGTATTGTGACACTTTAACACTTAGCTAACCTCCAGTCCATATTCCTTTTGTCAGTTATATCTTTTGGTCGATGAAGTTCTGACGGAAAATACGATCCATCTGTAAGGAGAGTTTTGGTCCAACCATGAACCTATGTCTACTCAGGAAACCTTATGCCTACAATCGGTTTTGTGTTTCGGTGTTTTCATGCTTATCCAATCAATAGAAGTAGAGAAGAGGAAAATATAAATGAGCAAACCTAAATCAGAGGCCTTTATATGCTTCTATGTAGGAACAACCTCTTCTTCTCTCAATATGCCATGATCCCTCTTCCACCCCAAAATAAATAAGTGTCGATTCACAGTCCTCTTAAAATAAATAAATAAAGGAGAAATAAGAGAAAGGATTCATGAATAGAGAGGTGAAGCAAGCAACTCCGTTGAGGTACTATCCAGGCTCGCTGGCAGTGGAGCAATGTTTATGTTCCTGCGCGACTTTGTCAGGGTATTGTCGAGGTATGCTGGGAGCAGAGCAACACCAGAGATGAAAAATCACACTCTGAAAAATCTTAAGCTCGCGAGCTACACTACCCTTCCCAACTCAAAACATTGTGATATTACATAATCTTATGTTGTGTTTAACCGAGAAGGTATAGAGGGGACTGAGTCTATTCGTGAGGTAAATGGGAAGACCAAAGTATATTCACGATGAAGCAATAATCCTCAAAGAATCGAGGCCCTGCACATAAGAAGTTAACCAAGAGAGAGAATTTGGAGTTCAACCAGTGTGTCACCAAGGGTTGTAGTTACTATAACCATTAGGGGAATTTTGAGGTCTAAAATGAGCCTCCTAAGAAAAATGTACAACCAAAATAAACTTTATAACAACCAATAGGATTCAAGATGATGATGTCAACCATGGGGGATGATTCACCATTTTTGGAGTTAAAAAGTAAAATTTTGAGCAGGAGTACTCATTGGATGCAAAATTTAATTCCTCATCTAAGGAGTACACGAAAAATGAGAAATACATGGAAAAAGTTATTGCAATCATGTTTTTCATGTATTTCTCATTTTTCGTGTAGTAGGGTCCATAGAAAGTATGAAACAATGGTACTCCTTGGATGAGGAATCAAGTTATGCATCCAACGAGTACTTCTGCTCAAAATTTGAGTAAACTCGTAGGGAGATAAGTTGAAAATACGAGTTGAAAAAATAGTTTTTTCTTTTTTCCCTCTAAAATTTGACGATGTAATCTAATCTTATTTTATTATTTCCATTATTATTTTATAATTTCCTTAGGAGGCCCATTTTAGACCTCGAAATTCCCCTAATGACCGTCCAAAATTTTCGCTTACACTCAATCTCGAAGCCCTCGGTCTTGTACATTGTTGTCGCAAACACTGAAGCTTATTTCATGAACTTTCTAAAGTGTTTTGTTCCCTTTTTCATGTTGGATAAACTATCGTATTTTGGTATGTTTAGCTGTCGCGCAATGTTTACAAGCCTATTCTGATGGTTTCAAAGGTTTTCCTTTATGTATATGAGTTGTTCTAACTGTGTAAACATCATTCGCACTCATTCACAAAGTTCTAAGCATTGTCACACAAGTGTCACCACGTTTGTCCCAAAGTTCATCTTAGGTGTCGCACTTGTCGTACCTTGTCGTAAAGATGTCACACGGAGGGAAATGATATTCATGTGTTCAAATGATCTATGTTTTCATGTTGTTAAAGTATTCTAAGTGTGTGGTCACAGTCAAGGTTCATCACAATTCATCACCTATCTCATCGATCCCACACTTAGCCATTTTTGGAAAAAACTTCCCGACCGAGCAACCTAGCTTCATCGGGCCCCTTATGAGCTGCACATTGCACAGTATCAGTCCTCTAGATATGACCTTGCTGCTTGGAACTGCGCAGTTCATGCCTCCCAGGACTAGTGCACTAAACAATTTTTGTGCCCAAACCTCGACCTTGACCTCCAGAATTGCGTAGTCATGTCCTCAATCGGGCTTAAACTACGCACTTTGCATCCTCAAGCCTCACAATCATCCCCTGAGCCCTTGAAATTTGCAACTGCGCAATATCTTAACCTTCCTTGACTCCCAGAACTGCGCAGTTAACTCTCCTAGTGTCCATTCCCTCAGCTTGTTACACTGCCTCTAGAAATTGCACAGTCTTGTCCCTCAGACCTGCCTGAGTTGTGCACTACGTAGTATCAGAGCTCAAGCTTTTCCCCTTGTTGTTGGAACTACGCATTGCACAATCGCTAAGTCCCTCTTCCCATCTTGTCACTTATTCCGGGCTCATTTGGTGGATCATAATGCATCATCTTAGACTAGGTTGTTTTGGATTGATGGCGTCTCGTCATGAGTGAATTGCAGGAAAGGTACCCTATCACATGAAAAGATGATGGAGAAGGAGAAGGAGGAGGGAAGAATTCTTAAATACTCTCTTCTAGTTGAACTTACAAGTTGATCGATCAAGAGAAAATAAAGGGACACTAGTTTACAACCACTATCCAAGACTTGAGATCATTTAAGATTTTGCATCACCGTGCCATGCAGAGGAGAAGACAAAGCATCTTCAAGAAGACATCCATCACTTAGAAGCAATAGTGACTTGACATTGCCACATCATCAAGTATTCCATGTCAGCAATGTCATGTCATGTCATGTCATGAGTGGTCATATGCCACATCACTATTGTGGATCATGTATATTGTATTAAAAAGGTATTGTAAAGTGGAAGTCTAAAGGACACGCATGGAATGTAAAGAGTAATGTAAGTTGAAAAGTCATAGGAAGTCAAACAATCATGAGGGTATTCAAAGAAATGTGGAAAAAGTTGAAGTCAGGATTAAATCGACAAGGGTCCATAAATTGAAAAAGTCGTTAAAGTGAGGAGGTTTTTGAAAAAGTCGAAAAATTAAAAAAAAATACAAAAATACAAAAATACTAATTTTTTAAAAATATTTTTAACATCTAAAGTATCCACAACATCAAATAAATGCATTTCCACATAAACATGTAAAGAAATATTATATATAATATGTATATGAAGTCTACTGCTACATCACATGTCAAAATAGTGAATCAAGTCCTGAATCTTGAGTCCTGTCTCAATCTCAACTCTCAAAAGTCAAAATATCAACAAAAAATATAATAAGCTTATATCATGAGTCATCTGCATGTAATAAAGTAATCACTCACTGAGATCCTATTCCCCTTTTATGGGAATATAGAATTCCTTTGCCTTTTCCTCTAGAGGAAGAAGGCCTTACCCCTGGGGATACAAATGGACTCAGTTGTCCTCTAGAAGCCAATAAAAGACGTGGCCTTTGTCCTTTATTGCTGCCCATACTAGACGGCATCATCTTCTCCTCCTCATCCTCCTCTTGCTCTGCCTCCTAACCCTGCTCCTCCTCCTCTACCTCTGGCTCTCCCTCCCATGCAACTGCTACCTCCTCTACCACTAGCGCCTCTAGATTCACATCTAACCAATTAGGCATCAAGTCCATGATCAGCCTTTCAATCTCAACCCTCCATGCAGCAATGGTATCAATCTTGTCCAATGAGATGGCTTCCACATCAGGAGTTTTCTGAAGTTGTCTCACCCACAATCTAAGATTGTGGTAGACGTAGACCATGTCATTGAGGCATTGGGACTCCAATCTGTATTAGGGTCATAGATTGTAAATTATTACTTAGAAATTTTAAACATTAAAAATAATCAAATGAATTCAAAATTTTAATTTGAATTTTTTTACCTGTTCCGCTTTTTGCTGTGTATTTTTTCAAATACACTCCAGTTGCACTTACACCCAAAGGAACTACATGTTTGGATGAGCATTCAAATGGAGGGCTTTTAGAGATGGAGTACTCTACCACAAAAACTTTTCCACCAAGCATCTATAAGTTAAAATAAAAATGAAAAACATAAAAAAAAGGTTAAAACTTTGAAATTCTAAACTTAAAGAAAATTATGAAGAGACAATGAATTATGAAATTTGAAACTTGAAATAGCCCATGGGGCTTTGGATTGACGGTGAATGGGTGCACTGTTAAGACACTCCTTGCGATAGGTCACTGGTTCAAATCCTTCGTGGGTGCTTACCTATCAAAAAAAAAAAATTGAAAGTTGAAACAAACTAAAGCTTATCTGGAATTTTGGTCGTCCTATTCTTAATAGCCATCGTAAAACCAAATGTGCCACCTACCATCCTATATATCTCCATTTCTTTAGAAATATATTCACATTCTTGCTCAGATGCCACCATCCTCTCAATACAGGTGAAGAATCCATCCATCACCTCGGCATCAAATTTGAAACCACATGAGTAAGAAAATGTGAGGTTGAGGTAGATACCTACAACATGAATGGGGCGATGGAGGGTATTGTTCCATAACTCATCAATCACTTTGCATATGATCTGTTGTTATATAAACCCTCATCTCCCTTATCTTCATAATAATGATGAATGGCTTCTTTGGCCCTATCCATGGCCTCATACAAGTAGACCATTGTGGACTTGTCTCCATCAACCAACTGAAGAACCCTTACCAAAGGTTATGAAATGGAACACACCTCCTCTACTCCTACCCAAAAGCTCTGATCATATGAAACTAGTCTACATATGCCCTCTCCCTTTGGTTTGCAGCTAATAGATAAATCACGCCAATCTTGTGAAAGAAACATGTTCTTCACATCCCACATAGAATTAAACAGAGACTGAAGAGATATAAAAGTAGTGCCGAATCGTGTAATGAAAGAATGCACCAACTCTTTGTTGTTGGTGAATCTTCTCATCAATTTAAGCATAGATGCATGATTATATATAAATTTTGTTATTTTCCTAGATGATTTAGCAATATCCCTCATAAGAGGAATCTTACCTATATCCTCAAACATCAATTTAGTACAATGAGGAGCACAAGGTGTCCAAAACAAGTTAGGATACCTATCCATAAGAAACCTACTAGCTACAACATAATTTGTAGTGTTGTCTATTATGACTTGGACAACATTTTGTGGACCTACTTCCTGAATGAAGATGTCCAACAACTCACATAATAAACATGCATCTTTAATGTGTGCAGATGCATCAAGAGATTTCATAAACATTGTCCCCTTGAGACAACTAATCAAGAAGTTAAGGAGTGTCCTACCCTTCTGGTCAGTCCAACCATCTGACATGATTGTGCATCCAATGTGTTCCCATGATGCCATAAACTCCTCCAATCTAGCAGTGCAACCAGTATTGTCATCTTGAAGAAGAGGCCCTCTCAACTCTGCAAAGGTAGGGGCTTTATACCCTGGGCCAATGACAACAACAACATCAAACATAGGTTGGTAGAACGGGTTTGCCTTGGAAATGTTGAAAATAAAATCACCCCATAGAAGACACTTACTGACCAACATGTCATCTTACTCCTTTTTCTTTTCTTTTTTTAAGTTCCTATTTGATGTCAGATTGTGCACCAGGTGTGGTTCTAGGAATAAAAAAGATGAGAAAGTTGAGGGGTTGGGACATGTGGGTGTGGAAGGTGATGCTGAAGAACCACTCTCACTTCCCCCCACTCTTGAGGCCTCTACAAGTTGGATTTTAGTGCTTCCCTGGTGTCTTTTCCCTCCTCTTTCTCCATCAACGATTTAATGGCCTGTCGATGATTTATGAAGATGGATTTGGGAAAAGTTCTATATTTTGCCTACAAATTTTCCCCAAATGGAATTTTAATTTGTTGACACCCCATAACATATGCTTGCCACACAGCTTGCAAGCCAAATACATTATATTGACCCCCCAAATTTGGGTATAGTATCAAGTTCACCATATTCCCACATAGGGTCCAAAAGCCTTGACATTTTGTTTGAAACTTTGAACTTGAATTTGAACCTCGACAAATTTTTTTTTGAAAAAAAATAAAAAAAATTGCCCATCACATAAGAAGCAAACACAAATGTAATTGTTCATTTTAAATTTTAAATGCCTCTTCTCACTCACTTGAACACACTCAGATTTACTAAACAAGGATTTGAATTTTTGTCATTTCATTCTTGAAAGTAGAAAGTTGAAGTTTTGATTCAATATAGATTCTAAACAATGTTTTGATTCAAATTTCTAAGCAAAAAAAAAATAAAAAATGAATAGAATTATAGAAAGATTTAAGAAGCCATTTGTTTAACAATGACTAAGAGAGAAATTAAAATACATACCTGGCAGCAGCAAATCGGTACCTTGAATCTCTCACATTGAGCAGTGGACAAATCTCCAAATCCACACAACAAAACTAGCAAATCTCCTCCTCTTGGGCAATGGAAAACACCTCCTCTCTCCACAGGGATGAATGGTAGCTAGAAGAGAGACAAATGACTGTTTTTTCCATTTTTCGCCACTCATCCATGGCCTGGGCAAGCTCTACGAATTTTTGGGTTGATCCCTGAGTAAATCACAACTTCTACAATTTAATCCTGACTTTTTTAGTGGTAAAAAAGTCGCCAAAAAGTCGGCTAATTAAATCGGCTAGTCAAAAAATCAGACTTTGTCGATTTAATAATGACTTTTTGGTTACTTTTTCCACATTGAGTCAAAGAGTCACACATAGTTATATATACTCCCTCATTGTGTGAGCAAAGGAATTTTCACCTTGTCTCCATCCACAAGGAATTAAGAGATAAGCTAGTTCTTTGAGGAGCAAAGAGTGGCTCCAATGCTCCACTATTGGAGCTAGTGATGTACATTGTAAACATTTGTCTTGGAACTTTTACTCAAAGAAGAAGCCTCCAAGACTAGCACATTCTTTACGCATGGATTATGAATGTGTGTAAGACTATTTTGCGAATGTTTGTATTTCATGTTTTCTTTCACATGTGCTAAGATAGTTAAACTATTTTGACTATTTTAGTAATTATCTTATTGAGAATGTGTTGTAATGGTTGTTATTGTTGTCCCATCCTTGTGGACTATTCTGCGTGATATTAGACATATATTTCTTCATTTGTTGGTTGTAATGACCGTCGCATCCTCTGTGGACTATTCCACTGGATGTTAGACAGATCCTTCTCATTCATGTGTGTCTCTTCTTTGGTGGTACTAATACCTCTTACTTAAAGGCTCACTTTTCTCCCCTTTTTGTAGTAGAAGAACCTTGATACATTTACAACTGAACACTCATTAGGCACACCTTCAAAGACAACATTACATCCCCCTCTCTCGCTAATAGTTAGGGCCAAGGCATATCTTTAAGATATATGGCAACCAGGCCGATATATGGATGGGGATCCTACACCAAACGGTGTGATGTCTAATTGGGACTTCACATCAGGGAGACCACTTGGTTGATGGATTTCTAGCACCGTCAAAAGTGGCGCTAGAAAGAGGGCCAGATGACAAGTTGAGTCATCGAATTCATGTTTGTTGGAATTGACGTTTCGAACCAACCTATGTGGTTCATCATCAGGAATAGATCCATGAGTAAATAAGTCAAAACTCAACAGGGTTAATAAATAACGCTAGGGTTGGTATGGGAATGAATATTAGCCAACAAGTTAGATGATGATGTAATTCAGTTTTGTTATAATTTGATTATTTTAATTCCATTATTAATTTAATAATTATTTTAGTGATTGGTTTTTTATTCCTAATTTAATATCTAGTTTTCTTTCTTTAAGATTAAAATTAGGATTAGAATTATTAATTCATAATTAATACTAATTAGTGATTTTAAACTAATTAATAATTATGTGTATTATTACTTAATTTTATTAATTATATGATTATCTTAATTTTAAGTTATGTTTGAATGATTAAAAATAAAATAATAATTAATACCTAGTGACTAATAATGATTAAATTCATTATTAGGCACAATAAATTAATTTTATTATTAATTCCAAGAATGGATTTAATATTTTGAACTAAATTAAATAAAAACCTTTTTATTCTTTTATATTTTTGTGGATGATGTTGCAAAGGTTAAATGTTTTTAAATTTAATTATATACACTTATTGATAATTAATGTATAATTGATACATAAGACACCAAGGAATCAAAGATTTCGAAAAGGCTGTGAATCCTAAAAACAAACAACCTATGGATGAGTGTGCTAGTAAGGTCAACCTCCCCTACATATTGGACACCACTGATAAAATTTCGTATATTTTAAAGAAGAACAACATAAAAACTACCTTTAAACCTATGAGCACCATAACATATGCCTAAAATCCATTAAAGATCTCATTGTTACTAAATGCCACAAAGGGGTTTATCTGGTTCCTTGTTCTTGTGGCAAAACCTACATTGGTGAGACCGGTCGATCAATCTCAACTAGGATTCAAGAGCATGCAGCTGACATTAAGCATAACCGTTCCAAAACCTCAACTTTGGCCATGCACTCCAATAAAACAAATCATCATATTTGCATTGAAAACACTTGTGTTGTGGCCAAACTTGATCATTATGACCATAGGAAATCCAAAGAAGCTACCGAAATAGGCAAACACCCTAACAACCTTAACCACGATGATGGTTGGAAAATTAGTGATAATTGGATCCCGGCTCTTACCTCTAATCCCTCCTTCCCCTAAATGTTCCCTGCCCTCTTATCCATTGACTCCTCCATGATCTTCCTTTTTATTACACTAACCCTAAATTCATTTAACCATTTTCTTCAAATCATCAAGAATAAATAATTTTTATAATTACTATTTTATATCATTTCAAAAATTTAACAATTTTAATCTAATAACTTTAATTTAATTTAATCCAATCTCAATCATCATATTCAATTCTAAAATAAAAATCTTTAAAAATTGATTATCAATAAGTGTATATAATTAAATTTAAAAACGTTTAACCTTTAATATTATTTATATATATATTTATATTATATATTATATATATCATATTATTATTATTTAATTTTAATTTAAAATATTAAAACCATTCTTTGGAATTAATTATATAGAATTAATTTTATTGTGCATAATAATGATTTAATTCATAGTCACTA
Source organism: Pinus taeda (assembly GCA_000404065.3). Taxonomy (NCBI): domain Eukaryota; kingdom Viridiplantae; phylum Streptophyta; class Pinopsida; order Pinales; family Pinaceae; genus Pinus; species Pinus taeda. The sequence continues at coordinate 67,977 of APFE030489538.1, forward strand.
GATATTATTATTATTTATTTTTAATCATTCAAACAACTTAAACTTAAGATATTATATAATTAATAAAAATTAATTAATTATACAGATAATTATAGTTAGTTCATTAATCCACTAATTGGAATATTAATTATGAATTAATAATTCTAATTACTAATTTTAATCATAAAGAAAGAAAACTAGATATTAAATTAGGAATCAAAAACCAATAACTAAAATAATTATTAAATTAATAATGAAATTAAAATAAACAAATTATAACAAAATTGAATTACATCATCATCTAACTTGTTGGCTAATATTCATTCCCATACCAACCCTAGCCTTATTTATTAACCATGTTGAGTTTTGACTTATTTACTTATGGATCTATTCCTGATGATGAACCACATAGGTTGGTTTGAAACGTCAATTCCAACAAACATGAAGGTGATGACTCCGGAAGACAACACTACACACTTTGATAATATTGATCCGAACTTAAACATGAACGCAAAAAATTACAGATATAACCATAAATGCAGAGATGCTGCAGAAATAACACTTCATTTCATTAATATCAAATTCTGAAATATGCTAACAACAGAATGGAAATAAGACTAGCTCGGGCGATGATAGCTTATCTCTGAGAAGAGATGTGGCGGCTACATGTCTTTAAACTGTGTTACAATAGGCTTGAAGACCTATTTATTATTGAGAAACAATGGAAAACCCTAAACATCCAAAAACCTAACCCTAGGAGATGAAGCGTCAAAACTATGGGCCTCGTTTGGGTAAATTGGTACACCAACTTCCCGGTGTCGGAACTTTGGTATACGATCTTCGTTTGACGCACACAATACCTCATTAGAAAGATATATCCGAGGACTACAACTCTCAAGTGGCTAGTATAGGTCAAAGTCCCAATTTGGCTTTAGTTTTCCCAAAACAACATTGTTTAGGGCCTCAAAATGGCACCAGAAGTTCAGGACCCGAAAACTGCCAAAAATAGTAAATTGTGCTACAATTAAGGAAACTAAAAAATTGAAAGAGACATGGTGGGAGTCCAAGTGGAATAAGCGGGTGGCCACCAACATCCACCTGGATCAGTGGGCATGCAGGCATGTTGGTTAATGTTTGTTATAAGCATTAGGGTTACTAATATGCTTGTCATTATATTATTATTATGGTTGCATGTATGATAAATGCTAGTTGATTAGTGTAGTCATATGCACATGTGTCAGATAGCCATGAATGATGGTAACCTATGGTTGTATGCATTGCTTGTTTTTTTATGATAGTTAACTTGATGATTATATTATATGTTGTTAATGAGCATGTTATATGTTAACTTGTTGTTGTTATGTGTTAGTTAATGAATAGGGTTATTGCATTAAGATCTTGATGTTATATGTATCATGCTAAATTGGATTTGCCTATGCAAATGGTTAGGGTTATGACATTAAGGTGTGATTTTGACTATGTCATCTATTTGATGTTTAACTGCTTCATTATGTCATCTAGTTGATTTATTTAATATGGTATGTTTGCAAGTTGGTTGAATGTTTAATTAATTACATAATATGAGTATGTGTTAAAATGATCTTGTTTTAAGACGATTGTACTAACACATATTTGTTGAGACAATTGATATGTACTTGAGTTTAAGTAGGTGATAGTTGTAGTATTATGTCTAATGACTATGAGTTGACTATGGATTATGGCACGATTGTTAGTCTTGGTAAAGGTTGATTTCAATTTAATAGATATGTTGCCTCAATCATTGGAACATGTGGTCGACATGTGTGAGTAGTCGCAGAGGAACATGTTTGGCGCAACAAGGTAAGGTAATTGGTGTAATGTTATATTCACTTATGCACTGACAATTATGTGTTATGGCCATATGATGTAGGGGATTGCATGGTAAAAGAGATTGTCATGAAAACTTAAAGAAGGTTTCGGTTGAGCTTTCACTTGGAAGCGTTGGAAACCCATGGGGATGGATTCATGGTGTCTATTGTTAGTCTCGTGTTTTTGGTCTTCTGTGATTTGTTGATATTCACTTGTGATTTTTTTATGTTTGGTGCAAGGCCTTTCCACTTCATTGTGGTTTCATGTTGTTATTGGTTTCGATGGTATTCTTCTTGTTTGTTTCTTGTGCTTTCCTTTTAAGTTTTGAATCTTGGGAATTGGTTGGGAAAGAAGAAAGTTGATTGAACTCTAGGAGAGATGTGTGGAACCCAACAAGTAATGAAAGACTCAGATGAAGCTGGCGCATGTGTAACGGTAGCTAAAGGTAAGAGCATGATAGTTGGCTAATTCGGTTGGGTCTATTAGTGTAAATGGATGGTGTCAAGATAGTCATGAGAAAGCTAACATGAAAGGTAAAGTGAATGGATGTGAGGCATCTGATTTCTTGGCTATGTTGAGAACGGTTGTTCACAATGTTGTGTATGTTGTGCATGGATAAAGGGAGTTATCTTAACCTTGACCTTATGATATTTGGTAATTATGTTGTGATCATGTTTATGCTAATGTTTATATATATGCATGTATATATGTATGTATGTATATCATTGCCTGACGGGATCATGATTTTTTTATGTTGATGTTTATATGTGTATATGTGTGTGTGTGTGTGTGTGTGTGTATTCCTATCGTTGTCTAACAGGGTCATTAGGAATCATTCTTTTCGAGGAATGATAGCTTGTGCAGGAGAATGGCATGAAGAGATTCATGGTTCATGAGGAATCAAGTGGGAAGAGTAGTCCCGACAAATCACAAGTCAAAACAGAGGTCAAGAAGGTGGTAGGCACAGACAGGGCCAACAATTTGAGCCTCTGTATCCATAAGGGGGTTGACGCTGGAATAGGGTTTGGCCTCTCAAGCCTTTGGGATCCCGGGAGCCATCTTCTTCATATTTTATGAGTATTTGAGAAATTTACAAGTGGACATGAGCGACTGGTTACCTGGTTTTCGTGGAGTGGGTCTAAAACAATGTCGGGAGGAGGCACTTGGCCAGCTAAGAGCTCGAACGATGTTCTCGACAGACGATTGGCGGGAGAGCTTGCACTAAGAGCTGAGAAAAATGTTTGAAAATGTGAGGCAAGAAGAATTTTTATTAGTGGGGCGGGGGAAATGGTCAGCTGATGCGGGATGACATCATGGGAGGGACATGTGGTTGGATGAGATTGGGTGATGGCAGGGACAAGAGGAAAGGAGCGGGGGATCACTTGAAAATGCGCTTACAGATTGGCCCACATGGCACGTGATCCCCACTCCCTCCATTCTCCGGCGGGTCAGATAGCGAGAGGCTGGACCCCGCGCTCTCCCTCTGGAATGAATCCGGACTATCGGATCCAAATCTAACTTTTTAGCTCCAGGAGGGGGGGAGCACTTATTTATCTCTTGTGCAAGTTATCCCCTCGAGTACTTTCAGGGGTGGTCGGGCAGGGATGGACGACGATCAGCTTGGAAACCATTTGACATTAACCAGCGACGAGCGCCTATGTAAAAAGGCCTCTCTGCCCTGCTATGATTTGCCGATAGGGGTCTCGTGAGGAGCTTCTGTGTTTTTATACCTTCCACTATAGCTCTAGGCCCTGATAGTGGCCCCCATGGTTGATTTAACTATCTTTTGACTTACGGAGCTTTACCAATGATTCAAAAGCTTATTCAAAAGGCATTTTTGGATCTGAGCCCAGACTCTAATCTATCAGCTTCTTGAAAATGTTGATGAAGGGTAACAACATATTGTGTGGTGTTGTATGCCATGTGTGGTTGTATGCATGTGGTGTCTGCAATGTGTATGCGTACGTGATTGAAGAGAAGCGGAGGCAATGGGTTGAAAGGAACTATCCACTCCCTCTTGATCCTTGCCTCCTTGCAGAAATCACTAAAGTATCTAGAAGTATAATAATCTCCATTATCTGACCTCAACACTTTGGTCTTCTTCCCTATCAAGTTCTCTACCTAAGCCTTAAAATCTTGGAACCTGCTAAAGACCTTATCCCTGGTATTTAAGAAGTAGATCCATGTCTTTCGGGAGAAATCATCGATGAATGTCACATAGTATAAGGAACCACCCAAAGCTAGTATCTTCATTGTCCTGCATACATATTAATGTACTAGATACAAGATCCCCTTCAACCTACTATCACTGCTTGGAAAATATCCCTTGGCATTCTTTCCAAGTGAACATCCCTTGTAAACACCATCATGCTCTACCTAGAGCTCTTGAAGACTCGTAACCATCCTCCTCAATGATCGAAAAGTCTTGTAATGTAGGTGAGAAAATATATGATGTCATAAGTCACATAAATCAATGTTTTCATGTACCAATGCATGAGATGGAAATCTTAACAATTTATATTGTTCTCTCTCTCGAACACCAATCACCCTTATTGAGTCTATTATCAAGCCCTTAGGCCATACACAGACCTGGCCATCCAAAAATGCAACTTTGTAACCTGTATCCTCCAACTCTGAAATAGAGAGAAGGTTCTTCTTCAATCCTGGTACAAACAATACATCTCTTATGTGTAGAGAATATTTGGACTCCAGCAGAAATGATGTTGACCCAATGACTCTCATAACATACTTGACATTATCTCCAAGTTCCACCTATAATGTTGAATCCCTATCTGTCAAATCTGTGAGAGAATCTTGAAAACTTGTCATGTTCCTAGCAGCACCATTGTTCACCAACCAAACATCATTGGCATCTGTAATTGTGCTTGTAAGACTGGAGAGAAAGAAATATTCCTTTCGAAGATCATCTGCAATCTCATCAAATCTATATTCCTTTGTCTTCTTTTGTGGTAGTTACTCATCATCGACATCGACTATTGATGCATGCTACTTTCTCTTCCTTTTCTTCTGAGGACACTAAGAGGTATAGTTACCAAGTGAATGACATTTGTGTTGAGAAATCTAGGGCAACTATATTAATGTATTTCTCTTATTTTGATAATTGCTTATGATGTTATTTTACTTAACTTGATGTACTAGTAGTTAACTTCTTCTTATGTTGATTGTTATAGTGTTCTTTAATCATCAAAAAACTAACAAACAATGAAGATCAATGAGACAAGAGGACACAAAATGTAGGCTACTAGTGAAGGCTAAAACCTCTCCTCTTGAGAGGAAAACCCACAAGAATTCTTCTCTTCTTATAGAATCTTCAAATGACGAATTCCAAGACCTATTACCCTTGATAAAGACCCCTCCAAAACCAAATCAACCTTTCCTTTGATGATATTTTCTTACACAAAGTCAAATGAAGTCAAACTAGCTTCACACTTTAGATTTTGGGCCTCTGCTTCAGATTTCGGTGACTACTTCAGAACTACACTTTTCAGCCTACTTGTACCTTTTGAAATTTCACATGTGTGATTGTCTTAGGGCATAAATTGAATCATTTTCTCCTTTGCTTGGGGTTCTTTCACTTCCTTAGCAACTCAACTTATTTCCTTGATCCTTTGGCTCCCAAACTTCAGCTTCACTTTGACACCTCTGTAATTTGATCTTGCTGCAATAATGATGGTGCCCTAGATATCGTACATGTGGAATGATATAGACTAAAATTGTCCTTGAAGTCTCAATTTATCTTCTCTTCTTATTTTTTCTTCTCTTCACTCCTTTCCGTCTTTATTGCTTCACTTAATCGAACTTGATAGATGATTCTCAAATGAGGCCAGATGCCTGTTATTTATAGGCTTCTTGAAAGCCCTAATAGGCCTACTTGTCATCTCTTTGATCCAAATAGTTTGAGCAATGAGACCAAAGAAAGTGATTGAATAATAAGAACTAAAAAATTTCCCATCAGATCCCCCATCACTATTCTAGCCCAAGCACGCTTAACTATAGGGTTCTCCTGAGCCCTGCGGTATTAATGTTGGTGCAATCCAAGTTGTAAGGAATGAAACTTAACTGATAAAAATAAAGTAATTATCACAATGTAAAAATGGCTAGGAATATGACACATTGTGTAAGAGAAATATTTCAGAAGAGGACAACATAAAAGGAACGAAACTATTTTTATTGAATGCGAAATATATCATAAGACTACATTTTTACTTCACGGTGAAGTCTTGTATTTATACTTTTTTATTGGGATATTTCAGCGAGAGCCATACCTCTCATTACATTTCAAATACCATGGATAAATACCATAGTTTACAAAATCCATGGGTGAATATGATGGGAAAATATAATAAATTAAGATACCATGGGTAAATAAAATAAATTACAATACCATGGGTAAATAAAATGGTTTACAAAATCCATAGATAAATACCATGGGTGAGTGTTATAATTAAGATGTTAAAATTGAAATCATTGTGTGATTAGATGATTTATTTTATTTATTATCATGCATCATATATGGCTTTAAAAAACAATGATATAGAAATATTTATTAGTAGGAGTAATTATTTTCCACCTAGATCAATCTTCCCTCCTTAAGAAGCAATGGTCCCCATTGCGTAAAGTTCCTTTCTGGTAAGCCTTTGTTGAATAGGAGCAGAATTGTGGGTTTGTGGACAATCCAAAATGAAGTGTTGTTGAAGACAAGGGCTTTTCATGGTTGACCCATAACCATGGGTTTGTGGATGACCCTTAACCATGATGAATGAAGATATGAGGGTAGAGATACCCTTTAATGCTTGCGGGCCAACTGTGATGTTGACAGTGTGTGGCCTAGAAAATGGGCTTCGATGACAGGGCTTTTGTGGTTGAGCCATAACCGCGATGAAAAAAGCTCTAAGGATGGAGATGCCCTGTAATGCTTGTGGACCAATTATGATGTTGATAGTATGTAGCCTAACAAAAGGACTTCTATGGCAATGGTTTTGTGTGGTTGACCCATAACCGTGTTGAGATAGTTCACTTGTTGATATGCCTCGTAGATATTTGGTGGCTTGTCTTTGTAAATTCTCACCCTTTAATTATATGTTGTAAAGGCTTTAGTAATCTCACTCCTCTATCGTGTAAGTTCTTCCTAGAGCAACAGTTTAACAGGATCTCCTACTCCGTCATTTTTCATTTTTTCTGCCATGTGAGGTTGTCGACATCAATGAGGAAGGTCTTGCAAAGGTTTCAATATTTCAAGTCTGAGCTCCTTATGCCCTGACCTCATTCGGTACATGAGAAGAAAAATATACAAGAGCATCCCCGCTCTGATACCACTGATCCAGATAGTCTGAGAAATGAGGCCAAAGAAAGTGACTGAATAATAAGAAATAATAAATTTCTCAACGGATCACCCATCACAATACTATTCTAGCCCAAACACTCTTAACTGTAGGTTTCCCTGAGCCCTAATGCATTATTGTTGGTGTAATCCAAGTTGTAAGGAATGGAACTTAATGGATAAAAATAAAGGAATATATCACAATGTAAAAATGGCTAGGAATATAACTCATTGTGTGAGAGAAATATTTCAGAAGAGAACAACATAAAAACTATTTTTTTGGATGTGAAATATATCATAAGACCACACTAGGAAAAAACGCTTGCTTTGCTCCACGGTGAAGTCCAGTATTTATACTTTTTATGGGGATATTTCACCTAGAGTCATGCCTCTCATTACATTTCAAATACCATGGGTAAATACCATGGTTTACAAAATCCATAGGCAAATATAACAAATTAAGATACCATGGGTAAATAAAATAAATTAAAATACCATGGATAAATACCATGGTTTACAAAATCCATGGTTAAATATTATTGGTGAGTATTATAATTAAGATGGTAAAATTGAAATTATTGTGTGATTAGGTTCTCATTTTAATATCATGATTTATTTTAATTGTTATCATGCATCATCCATGGTTTTAACAAACATTATTATAGAAATAATTATTAATTGCAGTAATTATTTTCCACCCATATCACTCTTGGAAGACGACTTCTTGAGGCCGACTTGTATTTTGTAGGTTGACTAGGCCTTGAGGGTTTTTATGACACTTTTATGACTCAAATAAAATTTCTTGACATAATACAAGATGCCCAATGGGGTATTTCATATAGACAATGACTCAATTGACTTCTTGACTCAATGACAAACCCAGAAGCACTCAATAGGTGCTTGATCTATAAATAAATGACCTTGAGCATGAAACCCATGCTACAAAAATAATAATGATAATTTTTCTTCCTTTTTACAATATACAATAATCAAGAGTACATTTCATATTTATGAAGACCAAACCTAGTTACATACTTCAACAATTTGAAGCACCTAATCTTTAACATGTCCTTCTTCTTCTTATCCTTAATTGGAGTAGGTCTTCTACCTAAATTGAACTTAGAAAAAGCTTCTTCTTCCTTTTCCTTTCCTTGCATGAGGTGCAAGGTCTTGGGTTTCTTCATCCTGAGGTCTCTGCAAACCATTCTTAGACAACAATCTGACCTCTTCTTCGGCATAATCAGTACAAAGATGATCAAACTTGGGCAACTTTGCTCTTGATAAAATACACTGTACAAATGGATCCCATGAAGGAAATCCATTAAGAGTCACTATAACAAGCTTTTGATCATCAATGTTATCTCCAATGGCTTTATGTTGATCTCTCAACTAGGAGACTCTCATGAGATAAGTGGAAACTAAATCTGATCTAGACATCATGATACTATGGAGCTGATGTCTCAATGATAGCTTCCTTCTAGTGCTCTTACTTTCGAACAAACCCACCATGGCATCATACACCTCTTTAGTAGTCTTCAAATTAGAAACATGGGGAATCAAATGGTTTTTATGGAATCTATCAAGATCCTCTTAGCATTTCTCTAATTCTTCTTGTGCTTAGCTTTCTCCTCAGCTCCCTCTGGTTCTGGAACCTTTTCCTTCACACAATATTGAACACCATTATCTTCCAAGATGAGAAGTATATTGGTCTTCCAAGATCTAAATTTAGTAGCACCATCCAACCTATCTTCAATTCCTAGATTGGGCACCATCTTATCAAGAGATCAAAAGTATATATAATTTATTTATTCCTAGTCTCTTAGGATGACTTTAATGGCCACTCTTTCAACAAAGCTCTCATCCCATGTTGAAATTCTACATTATGTGCAATCGAATATAATTTTCTGCCAAATAATTACTTCTTAGTGATTTTCAAGCAATATTTTTATGCCAATGTTATTATTCAATAATTATTCTTAGAAAATATGATGGTAATGCACTAAAGCGAGACTGAGGACTGTGCGCTGCGTCCTGGAGCCTGACCTAGCCTGCAGCCTGTGCCTGCTTCTCCAGGCTCCGCCTGGCAGGGGCGCTGCTACCCTCTCCGATCCCTGTCCCGCCTCGCATTGGCCTGCCTCCCTTGGATTCTGCCTGCCTCGCGCTGCTCTGGGCGCCTCCTACTGCCTCCGCCTCCTCAGCGGGGTTATGGTCGTTTAAAGGTTGGTCCCTCCCCATCTCTCCCAGCGGGCCTGCAATGGCAGGCTCCACCTCCCCGCCTCCGGTCTCTGAGTCCCCTGAGGAAGTTTTTGCTTCGCTCTTGACGGATCCCTCTGAAGCCAGACCCCGTCCCGCTCTTTCGAAGTTCATAAAAAAATTGGATGAGATCCCTGAGGTTATCCTTCCTCCTTCCCTTCCGCGAAAATCGGCAATAGCATTATCTGAAAGAGGACTTGTTGGTCAGTTCACAGGCCTTTGGCCTTCTCCTCGCACTGTCCAAAAATGGTTGGAGCGCAACTGGAGCTCAATGATTCAAGGAAAGATCGCTATCAGATTCTGCGGGAGAGGATACTTCACCTTCCTGTTCGAGTCAAAAGAAGACAAGAGCCTCATTTTCCGCAATGGCCCTTACTTCATGGACACAAGAGGGCTTTATTTGAATAGATGGACCCCGGATTTCGACCCGGAAATGGACATCCCAAGCGCTGTTCCTGTGTGGGTGCGCCTTCCTCATCTGCCCCTTCACTGCTGGGGGGATGAATCCGTCAAAGCAATCGGCAATGCAGTTGGAAAATACATAGACAGATCAGAACCAAGGGAGAATATGCATGCATGCGCAAGGATTTGTGTGGAAGTCGACCTGGGAAAAGGACTGCCAGAAGCAATCAAGCTAAAGGTGGATCAATGGATGCACATCCAGCAGCTGGATTACGAACAACTGCCCTTTAAATGCAAGGTATGTCACGAGTACGGCCATTTCGCCAATAGATGTAGTAAGCTAAAAGTAGATGATGTAGAGCATAATGAGGAAAATGCAGGGGGATCTTGGGAACAAGTTAAAAGGAAAAAGCATAATCCGGGAACTAGCTCCACCGCACCGCTGACATCAAGTCTCCCCCCTCCCCTCTCAGCCTTCCCCTCCTCTCTCAACCCCTTTGAATCTCTATCAGCAGAAGTCCCATCCTCCCCTCCTCAATCCCCTTGACCAGCTTCTCCGCGCTCTATCCCTCCTCTCTCTCCTACCCCCACCATTGAGAGAATCCTTACCAGAAACAAGGCAAGAGAAGTTAATCAGCCTTCAGACCCTCAGAGAAAAGCCAGCAGAAAATCGAACAAAGAACTGAGAGATGAAGCAGCTGCTAAGGAGATGGCAACCGGCACTCAGCAACCCATGGACTCATTTTTAGGCAAGTTAAAAGGGAATGGCGAAAAGGCCAAGGAGAAAGCAGGACTCCACCCAACAATCGGTAAATAATGAATTTGGTCTCTTGGAATTGTAGGGGAATGGGCTCTTCCCTAAAGGTGAAAGCAATCAAGGACCTTCTGATTCAGGAACAGCCAGACATTCTCCTAATCCAGGAGACCAAAACTACCGAGCAGGACTTCACTTCACAAACACAAAGATTCAAAAATTACTCAGGCACATCAAAAGGCTCAGATGCGGCCTCAGGGGGAATAGGCACATTATGGAATAAAAATAAGTGGGAAATCAGCAACTCACAGCTTTGCAACTGGTGGATCAGAACAGATTTAAGGAACAAGAGCACTCAAGAGGTCTACTTCATATACAACATATACGCACCCAACCACTACAGAGATAAAATCAGCTGTTGGAATACCTTAGAAGCAGATCTCTCCTCCATTCAGAGCAGTCTAATAATCCTTGGGGGTGACATGAATCTAATTAGGCAGGTGGAGGAAAAATTTGGCTGTAATTTCCACCCAGACTCATCGAGAGATAAGCTAGAAACAATCATCTAGCTCTTCAACCTGATCGACACCCCTTTGTCGAATGGTAAATATACTTGGACCAACAAGAGAGCAGGCTCTCACAATATTAAAGAAAGGTTGGACAGATTTCTCATACAGGAAGGGTTGGCCAGCAACTTCCAAGTAATCAAAAGCCACATAATCCACGGAACAGCTTCAGATCATAAAGCGGTGGTCCTCTCTCTGGATAAAGAAACAAATTTAGGCCCCCTTCCCTTTAAATACAACAAGTCCTGGGATAGCCATGAAGAATTCCGCTCTCTTGTGCAAAATCAGTGGGCAAAAGAAATATCAGGCTCACCTCACTACGTGTGGGAAACGAAACTAAAACAATTAAGGACAGTTATAAAGCAGTGGGCGAGAGAGATGGCAAGATCCGAAAGAAAAAAGAGAAACGACCTGCTGTTGTAAATGGAGAGATGGCACAAGGAGAAAGAACAAGATCAACACACAGCGAAAGACATAGAAAAGGAAAAAAGCATGTTTATGGAGCTCTACAGGCAAAATCGTGTGGAGGAAGAGGAACAAAGAATGAAATCCCGCTGCCTATGGTTGAAAGCAGGGGACAAGAACACCTCTTTCTTCCACAATAATGTCAAGACCAGAAGAGCCAGAAACCAAATTGATAAAATAGAAGTGGAAGGGAGAGAATTGAAGGAACAAGAAGAGATAAAAAACGCAGCCTTCGAACACTTCAAGGCTCTCCTCACAGCAGATCCCCAACAAAACGACAGTGCAGCATTCCTCAGTGTATTAGAGAGCAAAATTAAGGAGGAACATAACAGCGAGCTGGAACAAGACCCCACCGAAGAAGAAATTAGAGAAGCTACCTTCAGCATGCAACAAGACAAGGCTCCGGGGCCGGATGGCTTTTCAGTAGCATTCTACAGGCAGCATTGGGAAACCATAAGGAAGGACTTTGTGAGAATGGTGAAAAACGCATTCAGAAAGCACAAGCTGGGGGACTACACTAAATCCTCTCACATCGCCTTGATTCCCAAGGAAGCAAACCCCAAATCATTTGATAGATTCCGCCCCATATCACTGTGCAATGTTTCGTACAAGATCATAACAAAAATTATCGCCAATAGGCTCAAGAATCTTCTTCCTATTATAATCTCCGAGAACCAGGGTGGCTTTGTCCCAAAGAGACAGATTATAGTCAATGTTATTCTTATACAGGAAGCCATTCACAGCAGTCTCATCAAAGGAGAACGAGGAATAATCATTAAGTTGGATATGGCTAACGCTTTTGACAGAGTGGACCATTCCTTCTTAAGAGCAGCATTGAGAAAATTCGGGTTCTCCTCCAAAATAGTTGACATCATAAGTGGGTGTATCTCCAACCCATGGACCGCCCCGCTGATCAATGGTCGCCCAAGCAATTCCTTCAAAAGTACCAGGGGTCTTAGGCAAGGGTGCCCACTATCCCCTTTCCTTTACATTATTATGGCGGAAACTCTAAGTGTTCACTTAGAAAATCTCCGCCTCAAGAGAGAGATAATGGGGATAAGCATTGAAAGAGGAATAAAGGAGATAAACCACTCTCTATTCGCGGACGACACTCTTCTAATTGGGGGAGCTTCTAGCTTGATGGCGAGGAGGTTCAAAAGAGTTCTGGATGCCTTTCTTCAGGTTTCAGGTGGCAAATTAAACAACAGGAAATGTAAAATATACACATGGAACGTGCCATATCAGATACAACAAAGTATATCCCAAATATTAGACATCCCTCTCCAAAGAAACTGGAGTTCTTTCTCTTATTTGGGCTTACCCCTGGCGAAGGAGCACATCAAAGCAGAGGTATGGACAAAACACATAGAGAAGATGAGAAGCCTCCTCCAGAGTTGGGGAGTCTCCTGGCTAAATCTAGCAGGCAGAACTATCCTCATAAAGGTTGTCCTATCAGGGTTGCCAATCTACCAATATGCGATTATGATGGCCCCCGCAAGCATCCACAAGCATATGGAACTCATAATGAGAAGCTTCCTCTGGCAGGGAGGAAAGCAGGACACAAAGAAGTTCAGCTTAGTTAATTGGGGCCAAGTCACCCTCCCTTATGAAAAAGGAGGCCTCTCAATAAAAATCCCAAGTCTCTCTAATCAGGCTCTGGGGCTCAAACTGATCTGGAAGATCATCTCAAGCAAGGGATCATGGTGGGTGGAGACCATAAAAAGAAAATACCTCAGCGGCCCAAACTCCAACATCCTCAATGACCTCATAATAGACAGACCCTGCACCCCAGTGTGGCGTTTAATTAAAAAAGTTTTTCCACACTTCAGAGAAAATGTCTCTAAGCTCCCGGGCAATGGAAAGGACACCAAAATTTGGGCTGATAGAATAATGAATTCCAACCCAAGGAACCTTCAGCAAGAGCTCAGGCCTTTACAGGATTGGATGGAAGATCGAAGGATAATCACTTTGTACGACATCTCTTCATGGAACCATAATAGATGGAGAGACTGGAAAGAGTCGCAGCTACCCCAGGATCTCAAAGAATCATGGCACAACCTGAAGTCTTCCCTCTCTGGAATAGCACCAGTCAATAAAGAGAAAGAAGACACATACATCTGGGATTCATGTGGAGGGTCATTCTCAGTTAGAGAAGGGTACAAATCTCTTCAAAACAGAAACCCTACAGCCAATTGGAACCTCCACACTGCCACCTGGAAGTCTGAATGCATTCCCAAAGTGAAACACTTCAACTGGACCCTTCTAAAAGGGAAAATTCTAACAGCAGAAAATCTGAGGAAGAGAGGAATCCAAGGCCCCTCGATTTGCTGCTTCTGCAAAGCAGAGGAGGAGTCTATACAACACTCCTTTCTCCTCTGCCCATTGGCTCAGAACTGTTGGAATCAGCTTGCTAGTCCCCTGGAAGTCCGAGGAAACTACGAACAGGTGCACACCCTCCAGAAAACTTGGAAAAAAGACTTTCCTCACCAAAGAAAAGGCAAAAACAATATAATCAGAGTCTGGAAGTGCATCCCCGCCACCCTCTGCTGGAATCTCTGGCTTGCCAGGAACAACTATGTATTCAAAAACATACAACCAAGACCGGGCACTATCATAGCAAAGACAATAGCCAACATATCTGAAGCGGTGAGTGCGAACCTCATAACTACTCCAGATCAGACGAGCTGGGCTCAAGAGGAAAAGGATTGGTACAATAAGTTTAATATTTGTCACACCCAAAATCCTCCGCCAAAGAGCAAAGCTCACAAGAAACAACCCTCCTGGAAGCTCAGGGGAACCAAAGAAGAGATTCTTCAATGGATCCGCGCCCAAAACCGCCCTACTCTCTTCTTTGATGGAGCATCAAAGAATAATCCTGGAGCAGCAGGAGCAGGAGGCATAATAAAAGATCAAAATGGAGTACCTATCTGTAGATACGAATGGGGTCTTGGGGAAGCTTCAAACAATGCAGCAGAAGCTTACAGTCTGCTCCTTGGTTCCACAATTCTCTTCAAAAAGGGCCTGAAGAACGCTATCATCCTAGGGGACTCGGCCATCATCATATCATCTATGAACACAGGGAAAAAATTCATAAAGGAAGGCCTCAACAATACCAGAGCAAGGATTATGGACAATCTAAGAGACATGGGGGAAATATCCTTCATGCACGTACTCAGAGATCACAACGTAGAGGCGGATTTTCTAGCAAATAAAGCAGTCAAACGGAAGCAAGGCCAGGTTCGTGAGGATGGCAGAACATATGACAGAGCAATCCCATAAGACCCCTCCCTGTCAACGGAGCCACCAGGTCAGCCCTTGTAAAATCTATCAAAAAATCCTCTGCAGTATCGGTCCTCTCAACCTCGATCCTCCACCCCTCCCCATGCTGCTGCCTCCCATCATTTCTATCGTCCTTAGCGCCATCCTCCCTCACCTTCCTCGTGATTTTTATCCTGACCTTTCAGGTATCTGTCCCTTCAGTCCTCAGGGAGATCACATCCCAAATCCGCAGCTCGATCCCGCCTCGGTCTCCGAAGAAAAAATCTTGCTCAGGCATTATGACCGCCTCTCCCCCTCCCTTTATATCCCCCCTTCCTCCTCAGGCGTTCTCAGTTTTGTTCTGCCCCTTCAGTCTCAGGTCGGCATCGTGGTCTTAGCAGAGAGTGATATTGAATCCATTGAGAGTGTTAGTGTGAGTAAGGCGCTTCGCCCCCCAGCCCTCAACACCAAGCGAAGCTCCCAGCAGCCTCTCAGTTCAGTTCTCTATATCAAAATAGCCCGAGAATTCGTCCACAACAACTACAAGAGGGGACACTTCCAGAACTCCGCCATCAGCTGTACAGACATAGAGCAGCGCTCTGCGTTACTGGTAACCGTTTATTTTAGCTCTGAGTTCTTTTTGAATACTGACTTCGGGTTTCTGGGCAGCTGCAGAGGCTCGGTCTTTGTTTCGTTGCTCCCTCTTCTCAGCTCCCACCGCCATCCGCTTTTCTCCCCTCTGATTCACTCCCCCAGTACTCCTCTCCTCTCAAATCCCCTTCTCCTCGTTGTTCTCCCCTCTTCTCACCTCACAGACTTTTACAACCACCACAGCATCATGGAGGACTAGCCAGGTAACCAGGGCGCGCCACAGCGAATCATCAAGCCCATGGATCAACTCTTCAACAAAGAAGGCACAATGTGCAAGGCCCACACAGTCATGATCAACAGGTTCGTCAAACACTTCAATGAGCTGAAGAGCGACTATGAATCCGACAGCAGGTCGAAGCGCAAGAAACTAGAAAAACAGAAGGAAGAAATAGAAAGCTTGAAGGGAAGGTGCAGTCACCTTGAGGAAGCAATAGAACAAATCAAAACTCTCACTCAGAGCTACCAAGCTTCAGCTTCTACCAAAGCAAGTGCCAAGAAAGATCCCATGCCAGATGACTCGGTCACTCAGAAACTCTACTAAAATCCATGCGCTGCAAATTTTGCTACATAGGAGGCGCTTTTGTCAGGCAATATAGCCGTTCCCTCTTTAATTTCAATTCCCATAGAGGCAGAAATGAGGAAAGTGGGTCTGCGCACCCGATTTTGATCCTCTTCGCCAAAACTCATGATAGTTATGTAATAGAACTTTGTTCTCGTTTTTATAATACAAAAGTACCCGACTTCGTTAAAATATATATATATATATATTCTTAGAAAATCTCAATAGTAAATGCAGTGGAAATAGTAAAGATCATTAAAAAAAACCATGCACAATAGACACAAAAAATCACCTAGGAAACCCAACCTTGTGAGAAAACCCAACAATATTTTCCTGAGGAGAGATAATGTTTTTTAACAATTTTACAAATTAGAAATTTGTCTAGAAATTTGTGCCAATAATCCAAGTCAAAATACTAGTCAAATCTATTCAAACAATGTGATAACCCCACCCGTGGTTCTCTCATAATTTTTTTTACAAATATGTGAAATTTAAAAAGGGGACTAAGTCAAAGGAACATGGATTCCATAGCTGGGGAGGAGGATTGCTTACTTGTGATGATTGAGGTTTTCTTGTGCAGAGAAGAAATCTGAATTATTTGGGCAGCCATTAAAGGTTGGTGGGTGCATGATTTTAATGGGATGGCTCTTAAATTAAATGAGCGCAAAAGAAAGGACATAAGGCCATACATTGAAGAACCTTAGCAAGGAAAATAGGACATAAAATTTAGGGAGGACAAGACCAAGAAAGGTAACAAGGATGGGGATGAAGAATCCCTACAGAACAAGTAAGAGAAATCAATGGAGGCATTCTGGGAAGGCGAGCAACAGTTGGAAGAATGCACCACCTTGGAGCATCGAATGAGAGCATTTAGTAGGAAGTGAAGAGAGGAGGAAGGGATTGGTTCAATCAACAAGCAGACGAGAAGTGAAGAGAGGAGAAGGGGATTGGTCCTCAGGTTCCCTGGCGCACCTCATCACATATGTACACTAAAATCACTCTATCATCTTGTGTCGAATATGGATCATTCGACAACCTATCATCACGGGTTCGTTGATGGTGTTTCTCGATGGTCGCAAAACCTTGCTACAACAACTTGGGCCATATATTCTCCTCACCTAACACCGTTCCACTATAATGTGCTTTGAATCAAGTCAGCCACCAATAATCAAGTTGAATATGATGTCATCATAGGCCTCTTGGTTGATGCCTCCCACTTAGGTATCAGTCACCTGCATGTGTTCCTTTATTGGAAATACTAAGAGGGGGTGAATCAGTATTTCTTTTCAATTGTTATTTTTACTAGTTAGATCACTTATAATTAGAAAACAAAATGAACAATGAGAATAAATAATTTTATCAATCAGGAATAACGAGGACTTCAATCCTCTTCTTTACAATAAATCAACTAAAATACAATGTACGGCTCCAACCCTAGATGAAGACACCAATCTCCAATCTACCAGACTCCAACCTATACTTTGACAAGCATCGACTTGGACTTCACCAGGCTCCAACCTCTAGGGCTCCAACCCTATCTTCCCGAGGGTCCAACCTTGTCACTTTGAGGCACCAACCTCTAGGCCTTCAACCATATCTCTGGTACAGACTCCAACTTGGTCTTCTTGAGGACTCCTATCCTCTAGGGCTCCAACCCACACCTTCAATTCATCAAGATAAGTTTAATGATTCTTCACAGCTCCCAATATCTTCTACAATGAGCCCTGACAATATCTTCACCTTCAGTACTACCCTCAAATGATATCCCAAACACCTAGCTCATCAATGACAACTTTGTCTTCTCAGAAGTTGTCACCACAACTCTTCATAGTACCCAAACAATTTCTCGAAAGTCACCTCATGATGACTTCAACAATGCATCATGGTCTCCAAGGATCTTCATGAATCTTCAATATGTTGTTTCACCAAGTTTTTCAAAGCTCCAATTATCTAGCTTGATTTAAAGGACTGCTAACCACTGTCCTCAATAAATATGCCCTCCTAACTTCAAGGGATCTTCAACAATGATAGGGGAATGCTTCTCCAACAATACTTAACAAAGCCTCCAAAAATGTCTATAATGTATTCAATCACTACTCCGAATATGATGCCCAAAACCATTGTTATAATTCTTTCCTCCAAACAGGTCCAAAGAATCTGATACTTCTAAATGCCACTAATGAAAATACTGCAAATTGAGCTTCTTCAAAGAAACATGTCTGAACCTTCTTTTAATATGATTGTCCTTGAGTTATTTCATTGATCCAAGCCTCTGCAAATTCTTCCATAAGTGTAACTGTCCTTTGTAGTCAAAGCTTCACAACACAGGTGTAACTGCAAATAATTTGAGCTTGAGTTTCTTGCAATGGTAAGCTATAGGTGGAACTCCTTATCTAAGCCTTTGCAATTCTCTACAATTAACAGTCTGAGGTACTAAGTTAATTGTTCTGTCACTACTATGAGGTTTCCAAAGTCACTGCCCACAAGCCTTGTAGTCTTTCAGAGGTGTGGGGTTATAGCATTAAACTATGATTGTTCTCTATCCATGTCTGAGTTATAATGGAGACTTCACAGGTGGCTGCTACAGATCTAAGCTCAAACAAATCTGAGTCACTTACAAAATGATTGCCCACAGGCTAATACTCTGAAATTCTAAAATGAGTTGTCCAGCAAAATCGAGTTGAGGTGATGACTATCTAGTAAAATCGAGTTGTAATACTATGATTCTCTTGCCAATCCGAGCCCTCCAAAAAAATCTGAGCAATGAGCCTTTAAAGGTGTATCCGGGCTATATGATTGTCACACTAGACCGAAGTCTAAACTCCCACAAAACTATAGGTCTGAGCTATAGGCAGTTGTCCGAGTTCATGGTGCTAATAGTCTCTTGTAGTCTAAGTTTCTTGTCTAATCTCCACCACATAATTAACCCAACCAATAAATTTTGAGGTCCTCCTCGACCTTTTTCTTCTTTTGTGCTTCCTTACTGTATTCTTCACCAAAATTGATGGTTGGAATGAGGAGTTCATACTCATATTTATACTGGATTTGACCTATAATGAAGGGACACACGCCTTCGACATGGAGCCGACTTGTGCATGTAGGCTTATGTCGGCTTATCATAGAAAATATATTATTCCAACGTGTAAAATTGATTTCTATCCATCTAAGAGGAGTTAGAAGGTGAGTAATATCTTTTTAGAAAGGGGAAAATGTCCTCTATGATATCATACCAATTCCATCCTTAAATGAGGTCATTTTACCATCAAGAAAATTAAATTTGTGAACTGTCATAATTATTTTATTCAAGGCAACCTTTGGTATTTTATGTCTAGGGATCCTTATTCATAGACTTAGGCATTCAATACTATGGCATCATGTGAATCAATTAAGAAGGTTATGGCTGCATCTTACTTTCCATCCAACAACCATACATGCATCATTATTTCATAAGGTCAAATGATAGGGTTTCATCAATGTATATGGTTAATGCTATGACATTTTCACTTAGGCTGGAACATCATATAACAAGCATTAGTTTTAGGGCTTGCATCAAGAATTTAGGACTAGGGCTTTATGATCAATAATTAAGAGTTATCCAGAGCTAGGGTTTCATGGGCATATAGGGCATCATGAAGTTAGGGCTTTAGGGTTTATCATGTAACTATGAAATGTACATCATCTTCATGCTTAGGGTTTTCTCCTAAGGTTTGCTTGAGATTAGGGAAATATCACAAAAGGGTTATTCATACATCACAAGAATATTTTCCACCTCCAACAATGCTATATTAACATCAATGACAACTTTGACCAACATCCTTAACTCCCAACTTGTTGTAGTTGAACAGAACCTTCAGGGTACGTGGCCCTTGCCTATTTCGAAAATACCTGCATGTGAAAAGGTTAGCTCATGGTTTTCATCATATAACATTTTCACATATACCAAGAAATCAAATTCATGTAGTAAAACACATAGCTAATCAGATCCTAGACTCGCATGTATCACATATACATCATTATTGAGAAACATAAATCATGAACATCATATCCATCAAATAAATGAAAAATTACATCACATGTATAAAAGCATATCATATAAATACACATCATGGGAGCCACAAAAAATCAACTCATGTATATATATATAAAAAAATATGTGTACAAAATACATCTGTTAGCCATTGAAGGAAAAAATGAGTCATCAAAAAGGGAGAATCCTCATAATGGGTACTTTCACTGGTACATGAATACATCAAAATACATTTAGGGCACCCCCATCACCCCTTGAACACCCTGCATGAGGCCCCTTGACCTCGCCTGGTGCTGGAGCCAAAATTGGATGAGCGGTCGACTACCACTGCAAGTCGGCGAAGGACAGGACACTTTGCTCTATCCCGAGCCATAGTCCTCTCCATCGTCATCTCATCCAACATCACACAACCTGCCTCAGGAATCCCCTCTAGTAGGGTGTATATGTGATCCCATATATCCTCGACATCCCCCGCTCGTGCCTTTGCAACCTCTGCCCTTTGACACCTCAACACGCTCCTACAATCTATCCACCTCAGTGCGAAGAGAGGAGCTCTCCCCCTCTCCTGAGGGGCCACCTACCTCTAGACAACAACATCGAGTCGACCTCTCAGGGTCATCCTGTACCCTATCGTCTCTCTGTCGCCATGACACACCCTTTGCACCAGCTCCACCCAAAAAATGAGGATCGTTGCCCACCAAATGGGCCAACAGACGTCTGATAGGTCCCACACCTGCAAGAAAACATACATGGTATCAATATAAACAGAAATATACATCATAAATACATATAAATAAGCACTATTCATAACACACAATCACATAACTATCGGGCCTCAAGCATCGCCTAGGGTTAGTCCCATCTCTGGATCTCCATATAAATCCACACCAACATATGGGAACTCCAAGATCATCTAAGGGTTGGACAACCACCAACCCTCCACCGTGGGCGTCCAATATCGCCCCACCTCTCCTCCACTTACCTGGGGCATCATTGGTGCCCATCGCCTAATTTGAGGATCCCTCAAGGGCCCTATTGGCACTGCAACCACCGGGTGCAACAACGTGACCCTCTCATAAAGAATGTTGCAAATGAAAATGTCATAGCAAAAGCTTTGTGCCTCATCCCGGCTAACTTGTGTGACTTGTGTCGTAATCCTCCTATGGAGGTAGTCTGCCCAATCATAAAAATTTCCTCCCTAGAGCCTTTAGAGCACAGTTAGCTAGGGCCCAGAAAAGCAATGTGGGGACACGGTCCCCACTAGTTGTACAATCATATCCAAGACAACTCTCTCAGTTATGTCTAGGACCGCATCAAATGGGCCAGGAGTGTCAGTAGCACCTCTCTTTGAGGCACCAACCCAGTCAAAAAATAAACACCCACCTCTACGGTGAATGTCACATCCTGGCCCTAGATGTCGAAGGACTCTTACTCCAGCTCCCACCTCCCATTGAAAAAGTGCAGTAAGTCCTCTTGTGATCTAAGCAAGGGGTTCTGAACAAACTTTAGCAACCCCCATATCATCATCAAATCCCTGGCTAGATCATCTCCCGCCACTGCTATACGAATGTGATCCCAATCGCGCTCCCTCCATGTCATACCTAACCTCCCAAAAAGCATGAAGAAAACCAAAAATTAGCCTCACAGGCTTAAAATTTTTCTATGTTTTAACCCATGCTCCTATTTCAAGAATATGTGTTCGACCGTGCATCTCTTCCACCAATAACAGCGCGGTTCCATGATAATTTCCCTTATACAGTCATGCACTTGCTCGTGAAGACATTGTCCCCTCAACAAAACGTATGTTTGTCGCGTAGATCCATGGGCCACAAGGTTGTTCCTTAGACAGTCACACGCTCGCGTGCCTGATACCCCCATAACCGCAAGGTCCTCAACATGAAGACCTTGCGGATTTTTCCCTTGAAGTTGCACAATCGCACGATCGTTTTTCCTTCATCTGTGCACCCCCGTGTGATTGCTTCACAGTCGCCCACACTAGTTTTAAATTTTTCCCTTAAAAAGGCTCGTACAAGCCATCTTATATGACCTTTCTACCCTAAACTACTAAATTCACAAAGTTTAGGTAGTGACCTCTTACCTGGATATCCTCGCACGCTACTAGGTGCACAGGGTGACCACAATAGAAGAAAGTAGATCATGGACCTAACTCTGCAGTCCACATCAACAAGTACAAATGAGGTAGCATATGGCCCATTTCACCATATATACCACCCTCTATGTCACCTTCATGTGGCCTATTCAGGACCTCATGACCTCCTTTCACAAAACCGTTAGCGACGTTAGGATCAAGATAACGTCATCTTCATCATGGTACCCTCCGTTCCATTTCCACAACATACTCATTTTTGGTCCTATTTCATGTTTCAGAGTACTCATTAGGTGCACCTTTCCATGTTTTTTTATTTATCTTGTTTAACACATTTTAGCTTATATATGATTTCATCAAGATGTTTTCACTTTGGGTATTGGTTGTCAAAGTTGCAAGTATCCCAGCAGTTTCTCATCTGAATCAGTCCCTAGGTGATCGTCGACGGTTAAGTTATCATTATCCACTCAACATGATAAGCTTCCTGCAAATATTTGCATATCCTGACATCATTTCTCTGAAATTCACCATAGATACATCATCTCGACCACATTTACCATCACCTTCCACTTGCACCTAGTAAATGTCCATGTCGGTCGATAGTAGCTCCTATACATGGATCAAATCATTTTATAGATGACCTCACACGATCAAGGTCCATGACCATTCACTCAGGCCCAAGAGACATCTCATTCGCATGTCTTGAAGATCAACCCCATTCTCCTCTTCTTTACCGATTACTTACCAACCCCACTCCCGAGGCGCCTCATTTATTATTTTTCGGATTAAGTTGAATGCACTCATGCATTCTACATTTGGCATATCATCCCTCCATATGGCATAGCTCATATGCGTTACTTCATCTTCCTCATCAACATCACACTAAGACCAACCAATGGTCCCCCGCCCTCAACAAAAACCCGACCTGCATCATTAAGTAGGCAACCATTTTCGTGGGGAACCCATCTCCATTTTTGCACATCCCATACCATTTTTACATTCTTTTGACAAGTGTACAATTTTTTTATAGGAAAATGATCCCCACCCATATTTTTGTGTCTACCCGACGACAATCCCTATGTCACCCTTGGTTGGAGCTCACTTATATTACCACACCATGATCCACATTCATTCATCATTCACCATGCCAGTCAGAACATGTTCATACCTACCCTGGATTTCCTACTGACTCTAGGGGCATTTCCCCCATAAGAATTGTTTTGACTACCGCCATTTGTATTAGAGCTCCAACCTCAGGAAATTTTCCATATCCACCCATATTGTCAGCTCTCATTCTCATACCTTTATGACCCAACATGTTACAATCACCTTTATTCCTTTACCATGATTCCCCGAATCAACATTTAGAGTGGTTTACACTTCTTTCCTGTCGACTTCAACACCCATCTTCCAGGATCGAAGTTGTACCTTGGTTGCTTCCCCCCTTACATGACAACCTTGTGTGGCACAGTGGGAATCAATATCACCCATTGATGTCATTAGTCTTCCTGACATTCGAAACCAACAAATTTTTTCATGTCAGGGTAGTATCGTACATTGTGACCATTGCAGTTCTCACATTTAGTCGAAGACCCATGCATCCCTTAGCACCTCATTCAACATTCCTTACATTTCAATGCATGGAAGGTACCTAGAGTCGAATACCCATGCATCCTTTAGCACCTCGTTCAACAATGCTTCACTTTTGATGCATGGGGGCACCTAGTTTTGTTTATTTGTCAAAGGCACCCCTGAGGGTGTAAGCAATTATCATCATCAACTCTCAACATGTCAGCCACTTCAATGTTAAATTGAAAAGACCATTTCCTGTGTGATTGTAATAGTTAGTCATTAATCATCATAACGAACATGGGACATGCCTGCCTCGTATAAACACTTTTTATATTAGAATTTCTCCAGAGCATGGTTATCTTTAATTCTCTGTCAAGGAGTTTCCCTACTCATCTGCACAGTAAGTTAATTTATCTCTCAATGAGTTGGTAAGACTCTCAATCAGATCAACAAAATGTGATGTATTTAAGCTATAAACGTGTTCATAACCTCATACATTAGGGGGTAACTATTATCATATGAAATTTGTAAACTCATATGCACACATTAAGTGACACTGAAACTCAATGATCAACACATGCATAGGTGACATTTTCAGCTAGAAACACCATGAAGACCAAAAATCAAAAGCTTTCCTAAGGTTCAAGTTAAAAAATTGGACCGCACAGGTGCACTATTATCGAAAATTAACGGTCGTGCAACTATTTCTTTGATAATCGCACGGTCGTGAAAATTTCCAGTCGTCATTTTGAGCCGTGAACTTGTTTGAGAAACACTCCAAATCTTGATACGATGGGCTGAAAAATTTGAGCCTTGAGCCCCAAGAATCCTTAAAGGCAATTGCAACATTTTCCCTCCAACAAGTGCAATATTCGGGCCAACTATGAAATGTGTTGAAAAAATAACTTCAGTCATTGATCCATTCTCATCATTAGCTCCCCCTTCCTCTTTTCCTTCGGACCATGGGATTTATGGGTAACGTGAATTTATTTCTTCCATTGTGTTTAACACGATGCTTGTACACTTGGAAAAATCCTTCACCAGATGACGATGCCTTTGATATCTTCTTTATTTGTTTCCTTTCCATAGGAACCTGCATAAGGAAACTTGCAGACAATTCTATTGAAGCTCTTCTTTCCTGTGATGTGGTGCTTGTCCATTTGCTGCATTAATATTATGCAATATAGTAGCTCCAAGGTTGTTCAACCTTGATAAGGTTTTATGGGTTGTGTTATACAACTAAAGCACCCTCTTCATTTCTGAATATAGAGGTAAGCACTGTTGACCCTATTGCCTACACCTACCTACAGTTAGTGAGAAAAACCTTTAATCCCACAAGGTGTGGTTGGTGGAAAGGAACTAATAGAAGGGGTTGTCGCCTATTCTGAGCTCTCTCTGTTTAAGCTATCTCCTAGGCTAACTATGGGGGGTGGTCCCTAAATTGAAACTAAGTTAAAGATGTGAGGTTTCTAGGAGAATATTAAAGTTAAGTTGATTACTTTACTAACATTACAAGCAAATATGAGGTGAGCAATATGAAATGAAATAACCATTAACAACCATCAACACATGAGATAAGCATAAGCATAAGAAAGACTAGTGCCTTTTAAAATATTGCTAAAAAATCAAAGATACTTGCTTAATATAAATGAGATGTTTTTAAATAAAGCTCAAGTAATCCTGAAAGTGAAACAAGAAAATATTAGCACAATGATATAATCAATACAAGATAAAAATATGTTTTCAAATATATATGATCAATTGCTAAATCAAAGCATACAAGGATATCTTGCAAAAGAAAAATAATTAGTATTCTACTTGCAAAATATAGATGAAATAATGTTTGCCAAAAACAAAGTATTCACTTCAACAATGACAAGTAAAATGACAAATTGCAAGTAAAACCATGAGATGTATTAGAATGAAATGCACATGTACTAGATTTAAATGCAATTATCTTGGTTAATTTTTAACCTAAAATGCCTAATGTAGGTGATAAGTCCTCCTCTTGAGCTCTTACAAAGGGTAAAAATTTGGGTGACTATAAGAAAGAGGGGGCGAGGGCACATAGTTTTCATTAACGATACATGTTCCCTATGTCTTATGAGCTAGTGTGTGCCTTCATTCCTACAAGGGAACAAACCACCTTCATAATTGTAGGGTCATAACACTTTTACATTAATTCATACCAAATGGAAGAACTTTCCAAGAAAGCCATTTTCCCCTATGATTTATTTTAAATATGCAACTAAGTTAAGATGTCTACTATGACATGCAAGTAAGTTTGCAAAAGTTAAGTAAATGATGGAGATGTTTTAAACACACGATTACATAAACATGTCAGATTGTGAAACTTATTTGCTTTGCATTATGATAAATTTGTGATATACCCAAAGCAAAATGAGAAATTGACTTGCATGTAAAGTAAATGGCAATACTTGTGAAAAGTAAACTCAAGATTGTACTCAATTAACTTTGCAAAAGGAAGAAAGAAGCTTCAACTTGAGAGATTTGCTTGACATAAAGTAAATGTTTGCCTTGTAAAGTGAAATTGCCCCAAATACAAGATGCATCAAAACTTAAGATGTGAACTTGTTGTAAAGTAATGAAGCATAAATGGACTTTAGACAATGCTCAAGCTAAATATATCAAGTTAAAGGGACTTCTTGCAAGAAAATAAATTGCTATGGAATAAAAATTGTAGATTGTAACCAATAGCAATTGATGCAAGTGGTGACTTTAGAAAAGTAAATGAGATTGTATGGTTGTGTTAATTAGCAAATTAGAGCATGGATGTAAGAGAAATGAAATACAATAATCAACAAGTCAATCACAAGTCCTCTTCCAAAGTGGCGAGATGGGGATGCCAATCGGTAGAACCCACGCTCCCAAAACCAGAAAATTTATTAATTTACAAGAGGCAAGAGACCATGAAGCTTCCTCCAAACTCAAGGAAAGTCTTTTACAATGAAGCATTCAAGCTATAGAATTTTACTTGATAAGTTATTTCTGCAATTGAGGCCAAAGAAGGGCACAAGAAATTTCTGATTTTTACAAGAATAGGAGAGAGGCTAAACCTCTTAATGCCCACGACCAAGAAAGAGAAAATACATCCCCAAAACTCAATTGGCCTTGCTAAAGAATGTTTCTAATGCCCACGACCAAGAAAGAGAATGATCTTGAATTTAGAGGCCAAGGTCCTGCAAGCAACTTGTTAATAGTTTCAAAGACAAATCCTGCAAACTATTACAAGAAAACAAGCTAGAAAGGGTTGCAAAACAAACCAAGTATTAGCTCAATAAAATTACAAAAATATGTGTACAATATAATCTACAAAAGGTTAAGCCAAAGAGTATGAGTAAACTCTCCTCCTTGCCTAGCCATGATTTAGCTCTGAAATAACAAGATATTAACAAATGAAGCACAATATTTGATAAATAAATATTGTGAAGCTGAGATAAGAGCCCAAAACTCAAAATAAATCCCTGCAAGACAAATCCGAATGATAAGACTTTATAAATGTGGGTTCTCCTTGAATATTTCCGAGAGTGGGTTAGTTCGCCTGAGAACTTCCCCTCACACTTGAAGCTTGATCAAAGAAATATTTTCTACACAACTTCACGTGAACATATTAGATCCATGTGGGCTTAATGAAATGTAATGATTGTAAAATTCTAGAGATATATTTGACATCTACTAAAACATTTCTCAATCTAGAGCAAGTTAATAATCCTTATGCTAATATGAGATAACTGCATATCAACATAACCTGAAAAACATCATGGAAATAATAACATAATGAAGCAAGTAGAAATATAAGAGCAAAAACTTCAAGAAGTTACCATACATAAGGAGAAGAACACCTCAAATGTAACCCCAAAGTCTTTTGTATTATTTTGCAAAGAGTGTACAATCCAACGGAGTATCCTTAAGCACAATAGCTCGTATTCTAGATTACATAGTGAAAGAACAAAACTTTTATTATATAAAATCTTAGGAGCCAATCCCAAGGAAAATGGTAAAAATCCCAAAACAAATGGGTGACAATCCCAAACACCTTCACGCAAATTCGAATTTCCCAAGTGGCATAAAGAATCTATCTAGCAAATTCAAATTCCATGATGAAATGACAAGTGTATATGGGTGGGAACCAATGTGGGGACAATTTCCCACAAAATTCTCCACCAAATATTCTCCCAAATCCTCCCAAATGTGCATTAATTCCACAAATTCGAAATCCCTAGTTAAAAGTTACAACATTTATATCAATAAATTTGATTTCCTTGAGCACATGGCATTTCCTTGATTCTAGGAGTCCACATCACCTTGGGACTTCACTTTAACTCCTCCATGATTTTCCATTGCATTTCTACATCATTTAGCATGTGTGGATATTTATTTTTCTCCATTTATTTAATTGGTGGCTTAACTTATTGCCACATTTTCCACTAAACTTAGGAAAAGTGGTTTTTAAGGGTCTAGAACACATTTTTAACCCCTCAAAGTGTGTCTAAGTAGAAATTTGAGGGTGAGAGGTATGGTAATAACCCCCTAGACCTAAGAAAATTCCATGATTTTTTTTGTGTGACCTAGTATGGTAATATAAATTGACCCTAGACACTAGGACTCACCCAAGGCCTCACCATCAAGCCGTAGTCTGGATTTGGGGTATATTTGGAGGAAAAAAACTCAATTAATTATTAAGTCGTTGCAAGGAGATGATAATTAACCAAGTGAAAAAACCTACAAGAGTAATGCTCACTTGATGATAAGGTCCCATGCTACCTAGGCCTATTACATGACTCGAATTCTCATACTAGTATCACTTTTACATCATCCCTGTAGGGATTGTGGAATTTAAGTACAATATAAAATGATAAGAAGAAGAAGTAGAGTTTAAAAACACTGGCAGTATGATGATCTCTGATGGTACAAGCAACCTTTGGTACATCCTTGGGCATGGAGTCTTCAGATAATCCTCAGGTGTCACTCCAGTGGTCAATAGGAACCATGCTTTATGTTGCTCCAAATACATGGGCTAGAGCCAGAGAAAAATGAAAGGTCCCCTCCACCACATCAGTAATATCAGATGGAAGTTACAATAATGTTTGATACTTTTCTCTAAAAGGGATACATCTTTTGACATTTGGGCTCCCAAACATATGTTCCTCTTTTCATGAAGAACTACTCCAAAAAATAGTGTGACTTTGTCTCTTGCTTGAGCTCTTCTCTATCATTTAGGAAGCATATATGCCCTTCAAAGTATTTGGTAAAATTTGGAATCTGTGTTGGGGTATTGCAATGGCTAAGATCTGCAGCAACACCTTTCCCATTTACCGAACTGAATCATAAACAAAGTAACGAGCCAATCCAAAATCTTTACACAGTTCCTGTAATGATTAAAAATTGTTACCTTCTAACATATTTAAAGTGTTATAATCCCTCATTCATGGAGAAGTGTTATAATTGTGAATTAAGTTCATCAATTCCAATCTCGTCACTGCAATTACATTCAATGCAAAGAGCCAATTTATTGAACAAACACACTAAAAACTAATTCGTAAGCACAATTAGTTAAATTATTGTTTGGATTATGGTCTTTTAGTAAATCCCAATAATCATGTTTGCACACATAGTTGTCTTGCAAAGATTAGCCTTTTTTCTAATTCGTTAATGTTTTGTATACTGGTTGTTACATGTTCATTGCAACAAAATTTTGGCATCTCATGCTCAATGAACCATTACATTGTTTATGCACGGAAAAGTAACGAATCACAATAATAAAGGCGATATCTAGAACATACAATGGATCTATAGCATAACCCCAAACATTAGGCATCTAAACCAAGAGTTCATAATGGAGTTCTAAAATCTCGATAGGAGTTCCACCTTCAGTAAGATCTATATCATGCAAATTTGGCTATGATGATGGGGTTATATGGAAGTGAGTCACAACAAGGATTAAACCATGAAAACTTGTAAGATCAAGGGGCCCAAAATTCTACATCTACAGGCTCAAATTGGATGGTGTTATACCGACTACAATAATGAGCTACTTATTATTCTATTTTAATTTTCTTAAATAAAATAATTGAAAATGACACAAAACCAAAATGCGGTAGTTTAAATCTTCTACATATGAACACATTTTTAGCACCTTTCTAGTCAATTTTGTCAGTTGTGAAATTTGCATAATTCTAGTGCTCCAAAACTTTTCATAGTGTTAAATTCATTTATGCATTCAAAAACATATTTTAAATCACAAAAAAAACTAGACTTTTGTCAAAATATCATCAAATTTCCTTTAAAAAATCCAAAATATAAAATAATTAAATTAAACCAAATCAAAACTACTAAAAATATTTAAAAAAAAAAAATTAAACTAAATTTTAATAATCTCTTTTTCAAATGGATTTCACACAATATATATTATTAAACAATGACAATGTCAAGGTGTCACTTGACCAATACAAACTAAAATACATTTACAATTTGAACAAAATAAAATAATAATTAGAAAGACATGAAAATGTAATAAAAAAAATATAAGAAATAAGAAAAAATTAAAACGCATGTATGAAGATTTTTTATGTCAAAAATATTTTTATTTATTTATGTGAGAAATAAATGTGTTTTTATTTTTAAAATAAGATTTAAGCTATTAGCCATTACAATCAAGTTCATAATATCCTATATATAAATTGAATCTGGATAGAAAAGATAAAAATCATTCTTTCTCTTAATCTAAAATAAATCTAATTAATAAAAACATATTTAAAAATATTTTAAAATATAATTATAAAAATATTATAAAGTTTAATTTTAATAATATTTCAAATTTCAAATCACATAAAATTAAAACCATTAAAAATAAACTAAATTTTAAATATTTTTTTTTTCTTCTAAATGAGAGAAACACGACATGTATATTAATAAACAATGAAAAAGTGTCATTTTCCCAATTTAAACTCAACAATGTCACTTTCACCATACAAATTAAATTATACTTACAAATTAAACAAAAGAAAATGGCAGTGGGTACATTATGTTTGAGAAATACAATAAATAAAAAAAGAATGTCAAAATAAAAATAAAAATACATATGTAAGTGTTATGATTTTTAAAGGTGTAGTTTAATTTATAAACGAAATAATATTTTTCATTGAAATTTAGTGATACAATTTCAAGCAAGATTATGGTTTTTTGATGTTTAAAGTATATTTTTGAATGCATAAATGAGATTATGATTTTTTTAATGTTTAAAAAATATTTTTGAATGTATAGATGGTTTCGAATCCTGAAATACGCATAAGGTACTTGGATTATATAGATTAAACAATTTAAACTCAAGTTTTGAAAAATCTTTGTTGGATTTCGATAAATATTAACTAGAAAAAATGCTTTGAAAAATGGTATTTCCTCCATAAATTAGACTACTCATTTTTTAAATAGTGGGAAAATTTATCATAACTTAGTTGTCAAACCATCAGTAAGACACTCATCACTAACTTCTATTCACGAATGCTAGCCATTAATATTTAAATGTTTATTTTTTATTTTTTTAAAGAACGAGTAGCATTTTTCATTAATAATGCTCAAAATGGGCCAAGGTCCTTGCAATCATGGAGAACTTAGTCTCAGATTTGTGTAGATACATAACCAAAGAGACCCTATCGCTACCTATCTTATTCATATATATATTCTTTACATATTTGAGGCTATAGGTTTTCCAAAAAACTCCACAATACTTTACTATTCGACAAAACATAAAATTATAATTTTATAAAACAACGGCTACCCGCGACTACTAGGCTCAAATTCCTCCTGAGCCACCTCAGATGGCATGCCCAGTTTCATGCTCCGCCCAACACCAAGTTCCAGTTCTCGGCTTGCATCATCAACGTTTCCCTCTGCCATTGGAGCAGAGCCATCACAGAGCCCAAATACCTCCTTTAGAACCCCCATAGTTGCCGTCTCCATTCACAATTCAGTATTATCCACTTTATGTTTCAAATTCAATACACTAGTGTTCAGGTGTTCCATTGACTTTTGAATAAACCCCATGTCCTTCCGAGGCACAGATAATTGGGAAAACACAACATTTATGTCTTCATTAATCTCCTTGACAATCTCCTTAACAACCTGTTTGCATGAGTTGTCAACCATTTTTGCAACACTCCCACTGCGTCTGAGGTCATCTGCATCATTCCCACTTCCATTACTCGCAAAAGCCATCTTTTTTGCTATTCTCCCCTGCACTAGAATAATTCTATGATTGAGTTGCTTCAACAACTACTATATATAATTGCTTGCTCCGTACTGAAATTCCCTCCCATCTTATCAAGCGTAAATGCATTTCTTTTCTGCAACATAGCCAAACCACCTTCTGTCCTCTCATCACCGCCAATTTTCAATTGACTCGAACTGCGATGGTACTAAGACTGCTCTCACCTGAAGTCCCATTTATTAATCAAGGGTAAAGAGCACACTTGTCTTGTAATAGGGCCTCCTTACTCCCCCTTACCCACGTGTTCTTTAATGTCCATCTACCATCATCCTCTCCCGAGGAACTCCTTTGTATCCTCATGATGTTATCATATTCAATTGCCTGCTGATCCTCGTTAATTCCCATGCTCCAGTTGTGATCCATATGGATTACAATTATTGTTTTAATTAAGGGACATAACACTTAACACTATGTTGATCAATTAGTAAGGTTCCTTGCTCTAATTCCACTCTCTTATTGGCTTGGATATCCGCCAAATGGTTATTTTCTCTTTTGATATGAAAATTTTTGTAATCTTCCAAGTTTATGAGAAGATACATTATCCTTATGATCAATGGAGAGGTTTCTCAGTCAAGAAGGTATTCATTCCTTGAAAGACTTACGCATTTTTGGATAACCACTATTGAATCACCTACAATGATCAATTTCTTGATGCCTTTAGAGATGTTGATCTTCGGGCATTGCCAGAGTGAGAACGTTTCAACTTGATTGTTTGAGGTTTTCCCAAGTCCCCAAGCAAACTTTATTTCAGATTTTTCTCAGAGATTAAAAAAACACCCTTCCTGGTCCAACCTCCCCGCATTAATGTTTAAATGTTATTATAAAGAATGTTTGCAATTTCATTTCTCTTGTTTAAAATATTTAATACATTTTATTAAGAATTAGTTTTCATATATAAAGATTAATATAAAATAAATTTATCTTAAACTCAAATTTATTAAAATTTGGAGGGATCAATTCTTAAAAAATGGAAATTTATTTTTTCCATGCTGAAAAAGTTTTTAATTTTAAGAAAGCGATTAACCTTGCACTTGATTTATGTTGAATTTACTTTGAATTATTATTAGTATTTTTCTATATATATCGAGTTGATTATTTTAAGGTATAACATTGAAATATATATATATATTATATAATATATATATTATATATATATTTCTCTCCAAGACATAAGTCGATATTGAAAAATTAGTTACCATAAATTCAAGTATCTTATATTCTTATTCAAAGTATGCAATGAAATATAAGAGTAAAATTATAAGGAGATTTTTATTTTCAATTTCTTTATTTCTCTATTAAAAAAATAAAAATTATATTAATAAAAAACAAATATTTTATTTATGACTTTATGAAAATATTTTATCATTATTGATATTTGTTTTTTAAATATTACATGTCACGTCTATATTGTCATTTTCACATTAAACATATTTTATTTATTTGGAATAAAGTTTTAGAATTTTAATTTAATTATCAATAATTATGAGGTGGATGGTATAGATTTAACCTCCATAGAATATTTAGGAATATTCTTAGTAGTATTCACAAATCAAAAGTTGAGATTTATCTCCAAAGTTATTATTACCTTTTTACTCTTCTAATTAAATTTATTAACTAAAAAAATATGATATGAACAAGTGTTATAAAAAATGAGTTATAGTTTTTGGGGATTGTGAAATTGATAAACTATAGTATTGTAACAAAGCCTATTTATAGATTAATAATCTCCATGATAAATTTGGAGTGGGTCTCCATGGTTAAAAATCTTATTATATATATATATATATATATATATATATATATATATATATATATATATATAATTAAATTAAAGTTATAATTTAGTTAATTTTTTTTATGTTTTTCTTAAAAGCAGTGAGATGTATTATGATATGAGTCTTTGGATGCTTATTATGGATTGATGTCTAATCTACATTTACGAACCATTTAATTTATGGAAGAGATGTTGTAATGTCCTGTAAACATTTTGACCGGATCACATTATATATAAAGATAAATAAAATTATAATTAAAAAATTATAATAAAAGACATAGTCTAACTTATAGACGAAATGATCTTTTTTTTAGGATATTTTTGTAATAATTTTAATCAAAATCCAACAATTGTTTTTAAAAACTTGAGTTTGAATTGTTTAATATGCATAATTTGAGTGCCTCCGAGTTTTTCTGCCCTGCAAGTTTTCAAGGTGTTGAATCCATGTATGCATTCAAAAATGTATTTTAAACAACAAAAACTCTTGGAATTGCATTGCTGTTTTGAATTATGGTGAAAATTGCTATTTCATCTATAAGCTATTTCGTCTATGACTAAACCATAAACTAGTGAATTCCTTAGCGAATTGTTTGAGTTGTTTAATCTACATAATTTGAGTGCCCTAAGGGTTTTTAGTGCCCCAAGCGTTGAGAAGGAGCATTCAGAGGAATCAATTTTCTTGAGGTACAAATCTTTCCTCAAATTAAGATAGATTCAGAATTAATTAAGATGAATCTAGGTTAGTTTAATTTTAAATCTAATGATCTAATATGAAGATGCTCCTTATATTAAATTGTGATGCAATTATATATTTAAATTATTAGTTAAATATAAGTCTTCGATTTGAATATACCTCCCAATACCTTAAGTTATTATCCATGAGATAAATTAATGTAACAAGTATGTAAAATCACAAATCCTATTGCAACTACTACCAGAATTAGAAGAGATATTGATATTCTTACAAATACTTTTTGATGCAAAGTTGCCTTTTATCTTTAAATGAGATTTAAATTACTTTTGATTGGATAAGGTTTTTTTTTTTTAATTTAAGGAAATAAGTTAACTCTTTAGCACTTAAAAGTCTACCCTTACAAATACTAATAGTTTTTTTTTTTAAGTGGAAATTTAAACCCATAAGTTATTTTAAGTGATTTGATTTTCCTTGAATAATGGTGATAAATCATCTCAAATTTATAAATATGGTCCAATTATAGTTAGTCTCATTCATAGTCCATAAGTTAATTATGATAAATTTTATTTTGTGTTTCTTGGGTTTAGCCCAAGTAGTAGTATATCAACAATGTACAAGCCATATATCCTAATAACTTATGACTAAGTAAAAGGCATTCGGGAATAAGGGGGTGCCTACTCTTACTAATCATAAGTATAGTGTTGATATATTTTTTGTGATAGTGACACTAAAAAACATTGTTCATCATAATTGAAAAAAATATCACCATTTTTATTTAGATCAGCCTAGATCCATCTTTACTCCAGATCTACCTAGATCCATCTTTACTCCAGATCTACCAAGCCTGGAGATCAAATCTCTTGAGATGATAAGGAGGTGCCTACTCTTACTAATCATAAATATAGTGTTGATATATTTTGTATGATAGTGGCACTAAAAAAATTGTTCATCATAATTAAAAAAATAAATAAATAAATAAATAAAAATATTACCATTTTCTTTTAGACTAGCCTAGATCCATCTTTAACTCAATCTCCATCTTTAACTCAATCTACCAAGCGTGGAGAGAGATCAAATCTCGTGAGTTGAAAATATCTTAAGATGCAAAGGGATAATTTGATATAATGTGAGGTTTGATCCTAGGCCACCATGCTAATGATGCTCATCCTCAACCACTTGTGCTAGTCAAACTTACAAAATGTTTAAATTACATTACATTCATCTTTTTACTTATTTTAATTTTATCTATTTTAACTAATTTAAAATGTTTAAAAGACATTACAATATCTCTTACCTATTAAGCTGCAAAATCTCTCAGCAAAAAGTTATTACAGAGTTAAAAAAACAAAATTAATGAAAAAAAAATAAATTTAAATATTTTAAATCCCTTGGCGCAAAAAGTTATTACTAATTTAGAAAACAAAATTAAATTTAAATATTTTAAAATATTAAAAAATGCTAATATAAAAAGTTTTACATTTTATTACTTTTGAGTAAACCAACAAACAAAATTAGAATGTCAATAAGATTTAGATTTTAGCGCTTTAAAACGATAAGACTGTAAAATAAGCACATAAACCACAATCAATTTAAGCAGACATTTAAAGTGCTATTAAAAGGCAATCGCTGAGTAGTGATGTATATATAAATCAAGAATTGCAGTGATCAATTATGGGTTTTTCTGTTTACATTACTGGCAAGCAACCCTAATCTCCGGTTGAGCTTTCGGTACGTTGAGTAACAGCGTCTTTAATAACACATAAAGCAACTGTATGATAGAGTACGCACGGCAGAAACAAGACACAAATCATACAACAGAAATCTTATTATGATGAAACAACAAATTTAACGTGGTTTACCTAACCAATATTATCATGAGACAGCAAATTTAACGTGGTTCACCCAATCAATCTGGGCTACATCCATCAAACAAAGGCATCGCCAATATTATTATTCAACAGGAGATACAACACATAATTCCTCACACCCTCTTAGCGAAAACATCCTCTATGAGCTTACATTTTATAGTTGGGAGTGGAAAACTGAATCATAAATTCTCTCACAATAAATATAGGATGCAATAACTCCTCCTCAGGAATAACTGGAGCTAACTTAGCAACTAGATCCTATTGTTGTCACATACATGGGATTTTTTCCAAAATTAATTAACAAAAAATCTCAACAATCTCCACCTTGACAGCAATTATCTTGATACACTGTTCCTTTATTATTTTATCTTTTCTTCAAGCCAAGAGAAGCAAGACACCAACGTAGCTTCTCTAACAAAATTGGTTTTGTGAACATGTCTACACAGCTTTCCTTTGTATGCACTTTTTCAAGAGAGACTCATTTTTCAGTGATAATCTGTCTTACAAAATGGTACTTGATAGGTATATGTTTTGATTTACTATGATAGGTCGGATTCTTAGCCAAATGAATTGCACTTTGACTATCACAGAATAACTTGAAATTGTCCTGTAACCTACCAAACTCACCAAATAAACCTTTCAACCAAATCGCTTCTTTGCAAGCATGTGAAGCAGATATGTATTCTGCTTCAATAGTGGATAAAGCAACAATCTTCTGTAGCTTTGACATCCAGCTAATAGCTCCACCTGCAAGAGTAAAGACATACCCTGATGTTGACCTTCTCTTATCCAAATCACCTGCAAAATCGGAATCAACATATTCACAAACAAACCAATTCACTGCTTCTGTTATAAGTGATACAATAATCACTTGTGCCTCTCAGATACCGAAGCACCCATTTCACTGCTGACCAGTGTTCTTTTCCTGGGTTTGCCATATACCTGCTGACAACCCCAACTGCATGTGAAATATCTGGTCGAGTGCAAACCATCACATACATCAAACAACCTACTACATTTGCATATGGAATTCGAGACATATATTCTTTTTCTTCATTTGTATTAGGACATAAACTAGAAGAAAGTTTAAAATGGGAAGCTAAAGGGACTGAAACAGGCTTCACATTATTCATGCCAAACCTCAAGAGTATGTTCTTAATATACTTTTGTTGTGATAGCCACACCTTACCATTGCTCCCGTCTCTGAAAATCTCCATGCCCAAAATCTGTCTTGCTACTCCTAGATCTTTCATATCAAACGTCCTAGCCATCTGAGCCTTTAACCTGTTGATCTCTATTATGCTTTTGCTTGCTAAAAGCATATCGTCAACATACAACACTAAGATAATGAACATGTCATTACTTAATTGCTTAAAGTAAACACAATGATCATATTCACTTCTTATATAATTTTGACTCATCATGAAATAACCAAATTTCTTGTACCATTGTCGAGGTGACTGCTTCAAACCATACAATGATTTCTTGAGCCTACAGACAAATTTCTTGTTGCAATTTTGAACAAACCCTTCCGGTTGTTCCATGTAAATCTCCTCATCTAAATCTCTATGTAAAAATGCAATTTTAACATCTAGTTGTTGTAATTCTAAATCAAGTAAAGCAACTAATGCTAATACAATTCGAATTGAAACAATTTTTACAACTGGTGAAAATATCTCATGAAAATCAATGCCTGCCTTCTGAGAAAAACCTTTTGTGACCAACCTTGCTTTGTACCTGTCCTCTGTATCATCAACACCCCTTTTCAATTTGTAAACCCATTTACATCCCACGGTTTTTCTGTCTTTAGGAAGTTCTACCAGAACCCATGTGCCATTTTTGACTAATGCCATCATCTCGTCTTTCATAGCTTCTTTCCACTTTTCACTTTTAGAACCTTCTACAGCTTCCTGATAGCATAAAGGTTCATCATCATTAGCGGTTAAAGCAACTGAAGTAACATAATCATCATACATTTTAGGAGGACGTTTCATTCTTGTGGACCTCCTTAAAGATGTTTCTGGTACTTCCACAATTTGCTGATTATTATCTGTAGGAACTTCTTCATGATCTGCATCTGAAACATGTTCATGATCCGCATTTGAAACTTGTTCATGATCGGCATCTGAAACTTGTCCATCTTGACTATCATCAGTGTTTGAACTGGTTTCAAATTGGATGTGTTGAAGCTTAGATACATTATTCTGTTTCAATTTATCATCTACATCTGGATTTTCAAGTGAAGATTCATTAAATTTAACATCTCTGTTAATGATGATCTTGTGAGTAGTAGGATCCCACAATCTGTATCCCTTAGTCCCATCACCATATCCAACAAAGATATATCTTTTTGATTTAGGATCTAATTTATAACGCTGATGTTTCAGAACTAGAGCATATGCATCACAACAAAAAACTTTAAGTTTAGAATAATCACAAGGATGACCTTTCCATACCTCTTGAGGAATTTTGCATCCTATTGCAGTTGATGGTGATCGATTTATCAAATAACAAGTTGTAGAAACCGCTTCTGTCCACAATTCCTTCTGCAAATTGGCGTTACTAAGCATACTTCTTGCTCTCTCTAAAAGAGTCATGTTCATGCGTTCAACAACTCCATTTTGTTGAGGAGTATATACAGTGGTTTTATGTCTTTCGATCCCAACATCCTTGCAATAATTATCAAATTCCTTTGAAGTAAACTCACCACCATTGTCAGTTCTTAAACATTTAATGGTTCTTCGAGTGATGTTTTCAGCTAATGCTCTAAACTGTTTGAAAACTTTGAATACATCAGACTTCTTCTTTAACATGTAGACCCACACTTTTCTAGAGAAATCATCAATAAAAGATACAAAATATGGACGATCCTCCATATGAGGTTGTAGGGGATGGACCCCAAACATCAGAATGGATATAATCAAGGATTCCCTTACTAGTATGTTTTCCAGTTTTAAACTTTTGTTTGCTTTGTTTCCCAAATAGACAATGTTTGCAGAAATCTAACTTAACAGACTTTAAATTAGGAAGTAACTTACGATCAGAGAAAATCTTTAAAACTCTTTCGCTCATATGGCCCAACCTTTCATGCCATAAACGAATAGAATTATTGTTGTTTTCAGATACTATAGAAACATGATCTGACTTTGTTCTTCCTTCTAACTGAAAAAGATTTCCAACCTTCTTTGCTTTCATTACTAGTAAAATTCCTTTATAAACTTTCATTACCCCACCTTGAATAAAAGTTTTATATCCATTAGTGTCTAGTACTCCTAGTGAAATGAGGTTTTTTCTTAATTTAGGTACATGTGTTACATCAGTTAAAATTTTATTTGTCCCATCAAACATTTTAAGTTGGATGCTTCCAATTCCCACAATGTTACATGTGACATCATTTCCCATGTAAACTACTCCATCATTAATTGATTTATAAGTTTTAAACCATTCTCTATGAATGCACATGTGATTTGATGCACCAGAATCTAACAGTCAATGTTGATCATGATTAGACAAACTAACTGATAACACTTCATCACTCATACCTGAAATGGATGTCGAACCTGTATCTGTCGTGTTTGCTTCTTTCTTCTCTGTTGAAGACTCTTCTTTGGATGTTTGCTGTCTCTTCCAACAGTCCTTCTTCAAATGTCTCGATTTGTCACAAAATCAACATTTTACCTTACTCTTCGATTTTGAACGCGAGTTGTTGTGCTCACTGAAGCGTCTTTCTTTAGAACGATCTCTGACCATCATTGCTTCTGATGTAGAGGTTTCTAAGTTTGACCTCTTCCTTGTTTCTTCGGACAACAAAGCTCCAACAACATCATCAAATTCAAGGGTTTCTGATGAACTAAGACTTATAGAAGTAACAAAATGATTCCATGACTCGAGTAACGAGCATAATAAAGTTATAGCTTTATCTTCTGATTCAAATTTTACTTCTATACTTTCTAACTGCACCAGGAGAGTATTAAAGGTATTCAAATGATCAGTAATGGATGTACCTTCCTTCATGCACAAACTTTACAATTGTCGCTTCAGAAGCATCCTATTGGTTAAGGATTTTGTCATGTACAGCTTTTTAAGCTTTGTCCACAAACCAGCAGCAGTTTTCTCTGACATGATGTTAAACAAAACATCATCCGCCAAACACAGT
This sequence comes from Pinus taeda, assembly GCA_000404065.3. Classification (NCBI taxonomy): domain Eukaryota; kingdom Viridiplantae; phylum Streptophyta; class Pinopsida; order Pinales; family Pinaceae; genus Pinus; species Pinus taeda. Next base: position 108,538 of record APFE030489538.1, read on the forward strand.
CGAATGCTGCTCAGTGCTCTTTCATCCAAGTCACTCCATTCATCATCTGTCATGGTGTAAGGCTATTTGGCTTTTCCCAACAAGGCCTTCGCCACGCCTTGTTGCACGAGTAGATCATACATCTTCACTTTCCAGATCTCAAAACTGTTTTTGCCATTGAATTTCTCGATCTCAAATCGAGCACTTTGAGTTTTTGTCATGTTGTGACACACAAAATCTCCAATTCCAACTTTAAATAAATGAAGTTTGTGTTTAAAAAATACCTTTCATTAATACAATGCCTTTGCCTTCAAATATCATGGCATATTACCATTTAAAAACAAAAAACTGATATAGATATATCATATCTAATCCAAATCCCCTTTTTTTAAAAACTCTTCTCATGAAATTGATTTAAAAAAAAAATAATGCGTGGAAGAAATTTATCCAAGTGAAACTTATTTAAACATTATAAGTGGAGAAAGCATGTGATTAACCAAATATAGCTAGCACGGAAAGGAAATTCATTTTAGTGCTGACTCACGCAGACCTCCGTGCTCCAACTTCTGCTACTTTACACAACGATGGTGCCTCCAAACGCAGTCTTTGGCATACAACTTCAACACAATATTCTGGTATCGATATTCTGGTACCGATTTGTATTCTCCACAATTTCTTCAACAACTTTTGATTTCTCCACAACATCTTCGGCAACCTTCAGTTTTTGACTGATTCGGCACCAGAATGTTCAGAGAGGATCATTCCAGCGCTGCATTCATTCCAACGTTGCAACATCTGCGCTCTACCAGTGTTTCGTTGGTCATGACAGGTCCCCGTAGGTAGCAAATCTCAACACCAGCTCACCTATTCCGGTTGTTGTGGCTGGTTTCAAATTCATAGAGCTTTCCTTGGCTAGGAAAAAATGATGAGCGACACCTCTGCATCGCACAACACTGAAAACTCCACTGAAACACTCGCGCCGAGCTCCAAAGGCCTAACAAAAGTGTGACAATGCGCTCAACAGGATTAACAGTCCTGCGCTCTGATACCAATTGATAGAGTACGCACAACAGAAACAAGACACAATTCATACACACAACAAAAATCCTATTATCATGAGACAACAAATTTAACGTGGTTCACCCAACCAATCTGGGCTACATCCACCAAACAGAGGCATCGACAATATTATTATTCAACAGGAGATTACAACACATAATTCCTCACACCCTCTCACCTAAAACATCCTCTACAGGCTTACATTTTATAGCTGGAAGTAGAAAACTGAATCATAAATTCTCTCACAACAAATATAGGATGCAATAACTCCTCCTCAGGAATAACTGGAGCTAATTTAGCAACTAGATCCTATTGTTGTCACATACATGAGATTTTTTCCAAAATTAATTAACAGAAAATCTCAACACTCTAGTCTCTGGTTGCGCTTTCAGTGTTTCCCAACAAATTAACGACACCGTTAAGTAATGGCGTATTTAATAACATAGAAAGAAAAAAGAATGAAAGAAATATTTTTAACATTTATGAAGTTAAAAATAGTCTATAAGACAGATTACTTATTATTATTATTTTTAATTAAATAGTTTAATTTTTTTTTAATTTTTAAAATTAATAAATGTTATGTTGGAATTATAAATTAATGTAAAATATTAACGTAAGTGGTTTAGAGTATATTTTTTTTATTTAAAATAAGAAAAATTTCATCATTTAAATTAATCATTAAATTTAAAAAATATAGAATTAATATAAAATTTACATAATTCAAAAATTTATCACTAATAATTTATTTATATTTTAAATAACAAAAAATTAGAAAATTATATTATTAAATTATAAAAAATTAAAAAAACTTAAAATTAACCATGAACATTTTGAATAACTCGATCCGAAATTCCGATCCCTCACTTCCAAAATTTAAAAGTTAACATGGCTCCTTTACATTACCGACCAGTGATCAAATTTGAAGTGCAGGTCTTAATTTCATTTAGAAATGCACACATTCATGTAGCACTTCCATTATAAAAAACATAAAAAAAGGAGCAATTCAATTGACAATAGTAAATTATTTTCAAATTTCTTTTTATTTTTTTACAAACAAAAATATACTTCTATGTCAAAGGCTGTATTAATAAATGCATTACTCTTACACGTGTGATTGAGAAATCTAACCACATAAGATTAATGGATTGCCAGGAGACTTACATCCCTCCTCCAGTTCAGATAAGGATTAATTTTGTAGGAAATTTTTGTGACCAGAACGTTAAAGCCAATATACAAGTAGCTCAATCAAATTTAAGTTTATTGCATGAATGAAAAAATTCAGTAAAATTCTAAACAGGTTTAGGATTCAACGAAAGTGTGTACAAAGGTGTATATGTTTTTGGTATCTCATTTTTTAATATGAAAACATACCAGGAATTGGGAATCCTCAAACAAATCAAGTCCAGTGTATTAGGAAGCCTGTTGAATGCCCTCCTCTCCAAGCATAAATTTGGTATCTCCTTTTTTAATATGAAAACATACCAGGAATTGGAAATCCTCAAACAAATCAAGTCCAGTATATTAGGAAGCCTGTTGAATGCCCTCCTCTCCAACCATAAATCGTGCTTAAACTTTGCTTGATAGGCCTTCGCTGAATGATGAATCTATGTTCATCTCCGGCTTAAATCGTCATCAAATCTTGCTTTGGGCAGCCTTCAGGCACAACCCAATGAAATTACAAACCTAATACATGACCCATATTAACATCTACTGGCTCTCAATTGAAACTACCAAATGTAATGGTATCAAAGGGTAATTGTGACATAACAATTAATAAGAACTTACATCATATTATGCACAATTAGAAAAAACAACTCAAAAAGAAACTATTGTTTTTGAAATGGGAGCACCTCAGAAACTGCCAAATGTAATGATATCAAAAAGTAATTGTGACATAATAATAATTAATAAGAACTTGCATCATATGCACAATTAGAAAAAACAACTCAAAATGAAACTGTGGTTTTTGAAATGGGAGTTTCTGAAATGAGAAAAAACAACTCAAAAGGAAACTGTTGTTTTCGAAATGGGATTTAAGTTTTAACATGAAAAAGAAATTCACAAATTCAACATTCTTAAAATTCTTATTTGAGAAAAAATGAAATTTAAAAAAAAATTGACAATTTGACAGCGCTTCTTAAAAACTTTTAAGATATTATTCCAATTTTTTTTAAATGACAAAAATCAATTTTTAAATTTTTTTTGACTTACTCTGACGTGCGAGAGAACCTTTGAAGGGCTTGACGTGTTCAATTTTGATCCCTTACCGACGAGCCAAAAAGAAAAGCAACTTTACCGACCAGCAAGTTTAAAATAGGAACTCCAGTATACAGCTGTGCTTTCGGTCCCTCCAAACAAATCCCTGGTAGTCTATTTGTTACAATGTTTTGGAGGTTTTTCGGCCTATTTTCTATTGTAATTTATGGGGATCACAATTGAATGGTGAACTCATGGCAATCACAATTGACTGTGCCGAAGGTTTTTTAACGATGAAAATTTTGACATTGAAGTATCGTGTTTTGACCATGAAGGCGAGAAGCATTTGAGATACGTGACAGGAGAGGACACCTCACGAATGGGAATGGTTGTTGACCAGAGAAGAAGGTTCCGATGACCCGAAAAAAAGGAGAAGAGCAGGGTGGAAGACCGGAGAAAATAGAAGAGCAGGGTGGAAGGCTGGAGAAAATAGAAGAGTGGGGTGGGTTTTGCCTTGGTACTGAAGGTTTCGAGGACTGGAGAAAAGGGACGAGCAGGGTGGGACTTGGCTTGGTACTGAAGGTTCCGAAAGCTGGAGAAAAGAGAAGAGCAGTGTAGTCTTGCCTTGATACTCTTAATCACGTACAGATGCTGAGATTCGAGTCCGATTGCACTGCCTGTTTTTAAGTTACATCTGGCGAAGAGAGGATGGCGGGCTTTGCCGGGGCTAAGTCTCTTCTTCGTTCGGGGAGGAATGCAATCGGCATTTGCAGATCGACAGGAATAAGAATGTTCTCCTCTCAACACGCCAAATTCCGTGGCTTCGGCGATTACAGGATGATGCTTCTCTTGCTGGCCGGGTGCTTCACTCGACTCTCTCTTTTTCATTCATTCATTGGTATTCCTATTTTCATTTCAATTTTGTGATTGTTACATTCTTTATGTAAACCTGATCTTTTTGCTTATTTAGAATATGCTATCCCGCCTACATTGTTGTAGAAGGAACGGTCCTGCATAAATACGTTAAATTTGATTACATATCGATCCACAAGTTTGCATCCCATAGCCATAATCTGCTAAGATTAATATAGAATTACATCTCCAAATTAATAAAGTTGCTTTTAATATTGGACCATCAGGAAGGAATTCAAGGGCTAGCTGCAAGAGGCTTTAAAATCAACTGAATGGGTAAATTTGTGTCTGACATGGACTCTGCATTGCCATTTTGTTGTGTTAAAATAGAATCTACCAACTGGTAATTTCGCACGGGCCGGTTTAAGGTGTTAGCCAGGTAAATTAGCTTTGGCAAAACAAAAAAACAATCCTTTTATCCATATGAATCACAAAAAGTGTAAAATCTAACAAAAACAAATCAAATTATAAGATGCACTAATAAAGTGCCTCGAACTGTATTCTAAAATGTCATAAGATAGTAATCCATTTTAATGGGCATTACATTAACAGTGATTTCTAACAATATTCAGTGCTAAATGAACAAAATTCTAATATAAAAATCTTCTACTGGTGATCAAAGCCCTAATTTGAGAAAATTGTTCGTCATTAAAGTACGCTGAAAATTCCCGGAGGTTGAGCCGCTGACATAATCCTAGTTTTTAATAATCCTAATTTCGACTGCACTGTCCAGGAAACTGTTTGTGTGTCAAACTTTTCGGTATACTTACATATAAAGTTGCATTGTTAAAAATGTCTTGTTTCACTTTATTCAAACATATCAAAGTTCTCGACCAATCCGAAATTGGTGCAGTTGGGGGTGTAGCGTGCCCAATTCGCCTTCTCGTGTTCTTCGTGAGCTCCGATGGTTTGTAAAAGAGAACGCTTGCTTACACAATCTCCCACAACTTCAAACATTCACAGTAATGCAGGATTAGATTACAAGTCACAGGGCCTATGGTTCACTAATTGTCAGATATATTTGCACATAGTGTAGTTTGCATTCTTGGTACTTTGTTACTTGCTTCTCAGCCAACTCACTCACACTTCCTGTCGATTTTGATACAATCATTGGTCCTCTACTATCCACTGGGCTACTATGCAAATGACTGGCAAATGACTGACTTATGATCCAACCATTTTGTTGGCCAACCAGCTCTAATGGTTGCCATGCTGTTTATTGTCCTTAGTTTGACTGCTGAGTTCCCTTTGCAACTCTTAACTTGCCTCTTTGTTGCTTGATCTTCCATTTTATTGATTGCGTTTGCACCTGATTGTTTGACTTTCTCAGGGTATGGTCTTTCAACAATCTCCTCTGATCGTTGCCCACTTTTCTCCTTTGCCCTTGAACTCACCAACCTATTGCATTCTCATTTCTATTAGAAAATCAGAAAGGTAGAAAGATTTTCTTATACTTGATAATTACTTGTGATGTTCTTGATTTCTTATTAGGTTTCTTTATCTCTTCTTTCTTTTAGTTCATCAAGCAATTACCAAAGCAATAGCACATAAATCAATGGACACCAGATATAGGCACACAACCAGGGCAAAACCCCTCTCTAGGGGAAAACCCAATCAATAATTTGTCTTTCAATAGTTTTCCTGAGATATTCCAAGACTCTAGACCTTGACACAAACTTTCTTCCACACCAAGTCAACCTTCTTCTTCCTTTGCAGATGATCCTATTTGACTTGGTAGCAGCAACAATAGTAGCAGCATTTTCTTGGACCCAACAACATTGACCTTGCTTTGGAGACTTTGATCTTCACTGAAATACTTCGATCTTCACTTAGGAACTTCGATCTTGGCCCAATACAACTTCCTGAGGCAGCAACACCCAACAATAGCAATTTTGACCTATACTTGATCTAGCAGCAACATGTAGCAACTGGCAGCGACGTCAACAAGTGAACTTCGATCTTCCAATCTAGGGCACTAGAGAGAGAGAGATGCAATAAAACTTCGATTTTTCTTCCTTCCTGCTCCTAGACCAAACTCACACTTCTTTTGTCTTCTTCCTCTACTTCGCACTTTTTCCTAGCTTCAAAAAGATATCGAAATAGCTTGAGTTGATGACCTCCAAATGAATTCGATCTGGTTCATTTATAGCCTTTAGGTGAGGTCGAATAGCCCTCCTTGAGGCCGACTTGATCATCTTAAGGCTGACTTGGTGTGGAGGTAACATAATTCATATTTGACTCAATACTAAACCTTTTTACATGATTTAAAAGCCCAAGAAGGGTCTCTCTAAATGTACAATGACTCTATTAACTCAGAATAAACTCTAGAAGTCTTCAATGGGGACTTTGACCTAAAACATGATGACCTAAGCATGAAACCCATGCTTTAATAAGTCACAATAATAATAAAAATTCCTTTTCTTTATTCTTTTGACAAGTACACTACATGATGGCTTAAATACATTAATGAAGACCGAACCTAGCTGCTGCCGAAACATGGGGGATAACCACCCGGTCAGAACCTTAAGACAACTCCTTTTTCGTTTAAAGTGGTGGCTCCGATTGGGGATAACGGGACCAATTTCCCAGTGTGGGTTTTAAGATGAGAGTGGGTGGTTTACGAGTAATCGCAATAGAATAATGGTAATCTAAATTTGACCTATTCTATCATGCAAATCTTTAACTAACTTATTCTAATATAAACCTGAGTATTTCTCTACAAAGATATCTGCTTGACATGTGATAATAAAGATCAATCACGCAGAAAACAGAGATGATAACGTATAAAGATAATTTCTTCGACTAAATAGTTAGTCAAAGAAATTGTATAAACTATATCGCATATATGATGATTATATATGAAAGTAGACAATTTCAGCTAGGCATCATACAATGGTGCAATTAACGCTTAACAAAAAGAATGTATCCCATACATAATTCATGAAAATAAAGTGTTGTCACTAATTAAACAGAAACATAATCAATCATACAAAATAAAAGTACCATATGTGTGAAGTTTTGCTCATCTGACTAATGACATGGATCAACTCCTTTCTTCAAATCAAATTATCTCCCAAGTATACCATAGTGCATCAACAAAGGAAAGTAGTTTGATATTTAAAAGAAACGATCATGTTCCATAATTTCATCAAAGCATTCACAAACTTACAATAGTGCATTCTTTCCAAATGTTTTTGATAAAATTCTGACCCCTCTCTAAATGCACAAGAAGGGTATAAATACTATTCTAACTAATGTGCAAAAATAGATTATACAAAAATTTGAGGAGCTTTCAAACAACCTTCCTCCTAACTAGTTAACTAACTCTAAAAATAAACAGTGGCTTGATGAGCAGAGGTTAAGATGATGATTTGTTGTCTGCCAGCTTGTCTTTCAAATCACATATGTCGGCCATTGGTTTGACTTGAGGAGGTGCCCCAAAATGTGTTCTGAATTGTCCTGCGAAGATCGCATTGGTGAGAGGTGGTAGCATCCGCTGAGTCGAATGAAGTGAGCAGTTAAGGGTCATGATTTGGCTGTGCGGCTTGACGAGGTATTGCCAATACAAATCCCGGTCGGTCTTTGCCAATTTTGCGATTGCTTCCCTTTGAGCTTCTGCCTTTTCTTGCTAGCTTTTCTGCAAGTCACCTAAATCGGGCATTTCTTTTGGATTACCTTCTCTTACTAGGTTGGTGGCAAACAAAGTATGGTATACCGCCTTGATTATGTTCTTCGCCACCCCAGCTGCTCTTGCCACTGCTAGCTCAACTTGCTTGATTTGCGTCCCAATCCATGAAAAGGATGTCCTTGTGTGTCTCCTCAATCTCAGGCAGACTGGCTTTCCACCCATCTTTTGTTTCTTGCCATTCGATGAACTCTGAGATTCTGGTGTTTAGATCAGTAAACTCAGTTCTCTGGTCAATCGCTTTATCTGTTAGCTGGTCGCTGGTGATCAGATAAGGAGTGATGCGTGACATCTTTTGGCAGAATTGTTCTTGCTGTTTCATCAGGAGGGAATTCAATTCCAACGCCTCTTTAATGAACTCCTTGACAGTAGGAGTATCCTTATATCTTTCCATGGCTTGCTGCAATTCTTGGAGTTGCGTAGTTTTGGCCGATATATCGGCTTCATGGCTTATCTTCAGGACCTCCATGCTCTGTTGCAATTGGGCGAGCTGGTCAGTGGCTTGCCTATTCACACTTGACCTCTCTGTTTCGAGCTGCTGCTCGAGCTGTGCAATCTTCTTCTTCCTTTCTCTCAACAAAATAGAGACTTTGGTGGCTTTGTCCATGGTGGCTGCTGCATATGCTCCCGTAAACTGTGACAATCTAGTCAAGTTCTCAGTTAGGTTGGAAGGAATGTCCCTCCAAACTATGTCCATTGGCTCATTTCCAGGTGGGAGCTCAGATTTTCTACCCTTCTCCTTTTCCTCTGTCTTCTTACTACAACCTTGTGCAGTGGGCTGTAGAACACATCTAGAGGAGGGATTTCAGTCACTTTCAAGACAATCTCTGTTGTGGGCAGAGCAGGGATAATCTGTCTGTTGAGACATTGTTGCTTGCTCATCTATTGGCTTGGGCTCTGTATTTTCCGGATTATGCAGAGGAGTTTGACACTCCATTGTTTCCTAGGTATCTGTGGTGTTGGGAGTGTCTTGTAGTTTTTTATTAAACTGATCCCACTCCTATTCCAAACTGTCGCTTTTGACCTCTGAACCGATCTCTTTAGGTGGGGTGCTCATAACCTGTTTCTCAGCTGACTTCCTGCTAGATTCTGCTGTGTTATCTGTGTCTTGGGCCTTCCTTGTATCTAGTGTTTTCTCAGTATTTACCTGAGATTCAATGCGAGAAGTAGGTCCTTCGAAGGATCCAGCCGACTGTAACAGGTCTTCAAAATCGTTAGTCTCGTGGTTATATGGCTTGATCTTTAGCGCAATAGTGATGTATGCTATCTTGTCTGGATCAAACTGCATTTTCGACAAAGTATGACGCCTGAGGCCTTCCATGCTTACTGATTCCTTGATCACATGATTAAAAGTTGCCAAAGAAAAAGAACTACACTTGATAGGAAAAGATGGCCATAATAATTTCTTGCTTTCTTTGAGAACTTTGGTCAAGCCTTTTCCCACGGTTTGGTGGGCGATTTCCCTTGCCAACAATTTATCAGAAATATACAAGGGGAGGACATGTGGGTCTGCTGTGCTACCAAAAACCCTAACATAGGTGAACCATTCTTCAACAAAATATTTGCCGACAGCTAGAAGGTTTGTAGCGGCTTCTTGGAAAAACCTGGGGGCTCTCCTATTGAAAATTAATTGATGCAGTGGCAAAATAACAACATGACATATTTTATAGAAATGGGGTATGTAATGGGATTCCCACATTTGCTTTTGACTGAGATGGATAAGGTAGGTGTCCTGTGAGGTCCATTTTCCAACCCATGATTGGAAATTTAGTGCAAAAACAGGTGGCATCCATAATGCAGGCATTGAAATAGAATGGAGGAAGGTTCTCTGGAGAGGAGGATCTCTTCTGTCAATATTCGGTGATGATGGTGGCTAGGTTATTAGATAGGATGGTGGCCCAATTCATAATGTGGGAATTAACACAGACATCAACCAGAGGAATCCATTCTATGGAAAACTTAGCATTATTGGGTAACCCATATAGTCTACATAACATAGCAGCTGCATAGTTGTAGGGGTTTGCCAAAGAGGCTATAGCATACATACTCGATTTCTCGAATTTGAATTTGTTCTCCAACACTCTCTAGCCCTGAATCACCTTGAGGGGCTCTTGGTTCTTCTTTGCGAAGTTGGCCACGTATGTGGTATCATATATATCTTGAGGGTCAGGTATATGGTACATTTGCTTCAGGTCCTCTTCTCTGAATGACCCCATGAGTTCCATTCGCGAATTCCTGAATTGCTTATCTTCAGTTGTGAGGTTTTCCACCACCCACCTGATCATATCCGTGTATGGTAGGATTTTAGCTCTCGCTCCTATCCTATGAAGGAAAGAACATGCGACATCCTTGAATTGGAGTCTTGAAGGTTTTATTGAATCCCTTGTTGCTTTTGTGACAATAACCTTGGGATGCTCATCCTCGAGCCTGTTGTATATGACCTCCCAAGCTGTTGCTCCCCCGTCAGCGCTGCAGACTGTATCAAAGAATATAGGAGCCATTTCTGTAAACTCGGACTCTGCAATGTTCTGTTTCTTCTGTTTCTGCATCACCTTCCTTAATGACATGTCTTTTGTACCTTGCCTAAAATGGACGAGATATATCAGCGCAGACGATATCAGGCAATTAAGACTGAAAGCTTTTTTGAAATGACTTTGGATCGCGGGAAAGGTTTAGATGAGATATCCAATGTTAACTACCCATAACTTGGAAACTCATTACCTCTCCTCAGGTCGCTAAACATTTATTACCCTGTCAAACCGTTCATTATTACATTCAAACGCAATTAATTCACATGCTTATTGCTCTATTCGCACATCACAATTTTTAAAATGATGTAATGTAGTGTTGCCTGCTTATAAGGCGAAATGCGATTGCGATATCGCAATATCGCATTTCACAAATCATTAATGAAGTTCATAGTGACAAGGCTTAATAACTTGCGATTTCTGTGAAATGCAATTGCGAGTTTGCAAGTTGTTTAATCGGGATATTGCAGCGGGAGGTTTGATTGCACATCACAATTTTTTAAAGGTGTTTCATGTTCTTCACATGGAAAAAACACGATTTGCGATTTGCGATGGGGATCCTATCTTTGGATTGTTTTAAGAGTTTTTTTAGGCAATTTCTTAGAGTTAGGTTTTATTATTCTAAGACCAAAAATTTAAAAAAAGGTTCCCCATTTATATGTCTAACCTTAGTTATTGTTGTATATAAATGGGGGGGTTATTTCACAGTACAACAATTGGCGTTTCACTTGGGAAAACCAATTATCTTTGAGTAGTTTTCCGAAATTCCTAAAACTATCAAAGTAATTAGAGTTATAGGAATAAGAATTACATGAGTTATAAAGTAAACAACATTTCTCTAGAATCATAATAACTTACTCAATCTATTTATTCAACTACTCTACCCTTATAGTGATAAAAATACAAATGTTTGTATCAATCAATAATAAGATTTAAAGTGATATAGCAGGTGTCTTCTATAGATTAGTTTTTGGTATTTACTCATTTATCACAGATAGAGCCTTTGTTGCCAGCAAGCGTTTATAGCCTCGACAGGGTTATCTTTTAACCAATCAATGATTCGTTGTCCCATCTGAAACAATTTTCAAAATTCAAAATGATATTCACTTGCTTTGAATCTCACTTGGATCTTGTCCTTTTTTCTTTCTAATATAATCTTTTCTTTTAGGTTTCTTAAAAGGCATTGTCTAGGTTTGGTAACTTAATAATGACAATGCCATTCACTGGTTGTAACTAAACTGAACAAGCTGGCTCTTGATCAGACCCCTCGTCCTCTGATCAATGAGATCATTGGCTATTACCTTGTTTTGATATATAGTTTTGGTAATATCAGTTTAATTATTTCCCTATGATCATGGTAAACAAGCTTGTAATGAGACTTTTTATCTTCTAAGTTTCGCATATTTTAGAATTACACTCTGAAAAGGGAAATTTTTATCAGATGGGGTGAATCATTGACTCCTTTAAGAGTTTTGGATGATAATGATGGAGTTTTAAGATACTGATCTGCAAAAAGTCTTTACTAGGTTAAAGATTCTTTTCTTGACTGATAACAAAACATTCATACTTTATAAAGATAAGAGTTTATTCATAGAATAAATGTTTTTAGCAAGATCAAGTTTTTCCAAAGAAATCAGGTTTACTTTGGTACTCAAATGTCCTAATTATTGTCAAAATCAGAAATATTGTCAAAGATTTTATTTTGAAAAGCCAAAAGTAAATACTACTCAACCTTTATTTTCCTAAGAATCTTAAAGGCGATATGATACAAAATTGGAAGAGGCTATCTTTCAAGAAAATCATTTTTTCAAGATTTGCCTATTAACGGGCAAGGAATCTATCTTACTTGACAAGCTTGTAAAAGAAATGTCGATTGACCAATTTTCTCAATGATTTGAAAAGGGCCAAGCCATGGTCTTTGGAATTTGGTAGTTTACCTTTTTCCTCGTGTCCTTTGTCCCATTACAAAACCAAATCACCTACTTCAAAAGTTTTTTAACTGGCAGAGGTTGTATCAAAAGAGGCTTTGACTAATTTTTGATGATGGAAGTGGGTTGCTTTAGCCTTTTCTTGTGCTTTTTCAAGCTTAAGAATCTGAAACTGTCTTGCCTGAAGAGAAGAGGAAGGGTTTTCATCGATGAATTGTACTAGGGCAAGGGATGAGATTGCCATGTTTGTGGGAAGAACAACTTCTTTTCCATAAACTAAAGCAAAAGGAGAAGAACCAATGGAGGCCTTCTGTGTAATTCTGTCTGCCCAAAGAGCAAATGTCAATGCTTTGTGCCAATTCATATGATTTTGGTCAATAGTCCTTTTGATAATTCTGATGAGGTTTTTGTTTGTTGATTCTGCTAATCCATTACCTTGTGGATAATAATTGGCTAAATATTTTACCTTAAAACCTCGCTTTAGAGCAAATTGTACCATTGCATTTCCAGAAAAATAAGATGCATTGTCAAACATTAAAGCTGAGGGTAGGCCAAACCTGGTAATTATGTACTGATCAATGAAATCCATAATGCTTTCTGTATTAACTATCTTTAGTGGGATAGCTTCTACCTATTTTGTGAAACAATCAATATCTGTAAGGATGTATCAATGCTGTTTGGAAGAGTTAGGAACAATGTCACCAATTATGTCTAATCCCCATTGTTCGAATGGTTGTTGGATGTTTACTGGTTGCAAAGGGAACGCTGACTTCCTTTCTCTTCCGGCTGTAGTTTGACAAGTTTTGCACTTTCTTGCATATTCATGTGCACCCTTAAATATTGTTGGCCAATAATATCTTGCATGCAGGATTTTGTGAGCTGTGGTATTTCCTCCAAAATGTCCTCCGACTGGTCCATCATGTAATTCATGCATGATCTTCTCAGCTTTAGGTTTTTCTAGGCATCTTAACAATACTGAATCATAATTTTTTCTAAACAATACATCATTGACTAATTCATACTGATTTGATTTCAACCTTAAAGCACACTTTGTTTTATAATTAAAATGCAGAGGAGCATACCCATTCTTCAAATAAAATTTCATATCAGCATATTGTGATTGTACATCATTGAGGAGTACCTCTAATATTTGTACTTGATTACCTTGATCTTCTTCTGCTGATAAGTGGGAAGCTCTAGTTAACATCCTGCAAAAACCTTGGCCCTAACAATTTTAGCTGGCCGGATTTCTATATCATATTCTTGAAGCGCGGTAACCCAATTGGCTCTTTTCTCCCCTACTTCCCTTTGGATCAATAATTGCCTTACTGTGGGGTAGGGTACTACAATCTTTTAATGGGTTTTGAGAAGAAAAGGCATGAAATGTTTCAAGGTCTTAAAAACAACAAATGTTTGTTTTTCAACAACTAAATAATTTAACTCGACACCTTGCAAATTGGAACTGAAAAAAGAGATGGGTGCCTCGATATTTTTATCGTTCAGCTGTGTTAAAATTGCTGCATATGATGTATCGGATGAAAAAGTATATTATACAAATGGTTTGAGAAAGTCGGGAATTGTCAAAGAAGGAGCATCAATAATGGCTTTTTTAATTAACTCAAATGACTCTCTTTCGTCTTTGCCCCATTTGAAAACTGTGTTTTTTTTTTATCATTGCTTGAAGGGATAAGACTATCTGTGAAAAATCTAGAACAAATCTTTTTACAAAATTAATTTGGCCTAGGAATGATTGCATGGTCTTTTTGTTATGTGGGAGAGGAATCTTTTGAATCTCTTGGACTCTATCAGGATCAATGTAAATCCTTTTCTTGGACACTATAAGCCCAAGAAGTTTGCCTTCTGGTAAAGCAAAATAGGATTTTTTGGGATTTAAGGAAATGCCATATTTCTTGCATCTTTCAAAAATGTGCTTCAGGTCACTTAAATGATTGTTCCTATCCTTAGAATAGACTATGATGTCATCTAAGTAAATAACAATTGATCTATTAATCAGGCCTTTAAAAGCAATATCCATAGAACGTTGAAATGTAGCACCTGCATTAATGAGTCCAAAAGACATTTTCTGATAGGCATATGTTCCCCACTTGGTCCTGAATGTTGTCTTTAATCTGTCATTTGGATGCACAAGAATTTCATTATATCCTGAAAACCCATCTAGAAAAGACATTAATTTGGAACTTGAAACTGATTGTAATATCTGTTCCATGGTAGGCAAAGGAAAGTTATCTTTTTGACAAGCTTTATTCAGGTTTCTAAAATCGATACAAATCCTAATATCACCGTTCTTTTTCCTTACATGCACCATATTTGGTACCCACTTTGAGTGTCTAACAAGGAAGATTATTTTGGCTTTCAGAAGCTTGTTCAATTCGGATTTCATTTGACTCTCAAGGTTTGGGTGAATTTTCCGAAGCTTCTGTTGAACTGTTTTTTCATTCGAAGTCATAGGTATGGTATGTTGAATTACGGAGGTATCATAGGTCTTGAGATCTGCGTAATCCCAGGCAAAGACACCTTTGTATGTTTTCAACAACCTAATGAATGATATTCTTTCTTTAGATGATAGGCCAAGACCTAGGTTGACATTTTGAGGTTTTTCAGTGGACCCTAGGTTTACTATTTCAAATCTCAAAGTAGAACTTTGAGTTTTGGAGTTGGTAACTTTCTTGAACCCATCCTTTAGATCATAGGGATCTTCCATCTTAATTACAAACTTTGGGATTGGGTTTTGGTCTTGATTGTGTTAAATAAGCAGATCATGCTCATGTTCATCTATGACATGTTCCTCATACGACCCTTCTGATGTAAGGAAATTAATTATATTCGCATCGTTATTGAATACTCTCCAATTTGTTACATTATCAGGAATAGACGGCCTAAATATTAACTCTATTGAAAATCTGTCTGGACTGAAATCTTCCGAGGGTATAAGCTTGGATGCCACATTAGCGAGTAAGTCAACACTTGCTTTTTGCAACCTAGGAACTGAAGAAATATTAAAAGCGGTGAAATGGGAAGTAAGTTTTTGGGCTAACGATTGATAATGTTTAAGGTGCCCAGAGACGCAATGCATTGTATTTCTTACTTGCTTCACAATTATTTCAGAATCTCCATAGACTTGTAAATATTTGATCTTAAGACCAATGGCTTTAGACAGTCCTTGGATCAATGCTTCATATTCACCGATATTATTGGTGCACTGAAATTCAAGTCTGCAGGCTAACATGGTTTTCTCTCCTTGCGGGTTGATTAAAATGCATCTTGTGCCTACGCCGTCTTCAGATTTGGAACCATCAAAATAGAGAGCCCAGAACAAAGAATTATTTGAAATTTTATTTACTACATTTACAAACTTGGAAGCATCTGTTTGTGAAAAGTTTTCTATTTGAGACACTACGGTATTATTTGGGAAGGGAGACCTCTGAGCATTAAAGGATCCCAAAAATGACTCGGCTGAGTAATTTCCAATGATGTTATTGGTGAAGGCAACAGGTTCATTGCTTCCCTCGAGGTCAGTGACTGTGTATTTCATGAACTTTTCTCGGTCTACTCTAATTTGATTTGGTTTACCATTATGTGACAACCACATGTGGGACCAATTAGTTGCGAAGTAACCATGCAACTTTTTAGACCAGTCCCTACTTAGAATCAAACCATAGAATTCTGGGATATCAACCACTAGAATATCAATTATTTGCGAAACTTTTGGATTAGAGGAAAGCCTAATTGAAATTGATGCTATTTCTCCAAGTACCTCTACTTTTGTCTTGTCTAATTGAACTATGTGTACTGCAGATTTTCGAGGTGTAATATTCAATTTGGTGCACACAGCTCTTGGCATAACATTTGAAGAGGCTCTTGAATCAACAAGGCAATTATGAACATTTCTGTTGAAAATTTCATAAGTAAGAAGAAATGGAGGAATATGAGAAATAGATCTATCACCGATTACGACTAAATCTGAAGGATCTACTTTGTTTGAAGATGAGGGAGGTTTTCCCATATCATAGGCAACCTTAGTAACCACAGCAAATGGTAAAAGCGATATAGGAACTGCTTTTAACTCTCTTAATAGAATTTTCTGTTGTAGCTTAAGTTTAGTGAGTTCGTGTAATGAAATGTTTGCTCTAGTCTTTTTGATATCTTCCATTATGTTATATTCCACTATATCTAAGATCACCAAGGTTTTGGAAGCATTTGGAGGATCTAGTGGAATAGGGTTAGTTTGGATAGTCTTAGACTTCTTGCTTAGGGTTTTCTCTTTTACAGGGGTAGCAGTCTTTTGTTTTTGATTTGTTATAGACATATCAAGAGAGATTTTACTCCTTGTGGTTACTTGCATAGCTTGTGGTTCTTCTTCATTTGGGAGGATGAAATCCCACATTCCATTTAATTCAACTTCTTCTTCTATTTCGGCTTCCTTTTCGATTGGTGAGTCTTCTTCTGCTTCTTGATCAGATTCAGCATTTGAAATAGTATTTGGCGGTTGTGATGCAGAAGAAGGATTTCTTTTAAACGAGTGAAAAGGTTTCTTGGTGGCAGAGGATTCAACGACCTGTTTCTTGATTTCGACCATTTCATTAGACATGGTCTTTAACACTTTTTGAAGGCCTTCAAGATCGAAAGGGTCGTTTGAAGCTTTCTTTTTTGTTTCATTTGTAAATGTTATTTTCTTTGACTTCTTCTCGTCTGTTTGTGATCTCTTTTCTAAAGCTATAATCCTTCGTTCTACAGACGAGCTTTTTTCATGTTTTCTACAAGGGTCACCTTATTGGCTCTATCTACAAAAATTGCAATATTAGAAGGGAGAGACGATATGTACCATTCTATTTGTACATCTATTGCAGGTTTTGATGCAGCTGGGATTTTATTTAGCAACTTGTTAAATCTGGAGTTGAAGTCTTTGATCCTTTCATCTGAATTAGCTTTTAAGTTAGAAAGATCATTGATCAAGGATGCTATGGTCCTGTCATCACCAAGTTTTACAAGAAATACTTCTTGAAAGGTATCCCAGTCTCTTATTGAACTTGCTGCAAGGGAAAGATACCAAGACCCAGCAGATCCTTGGAAGGTATACGGGAACAATCTAATTACAACATCTTCATGTGCAACTCCTTTAAGGTTCATGGCTAACATAAAGTTGTTTAGATGTTCTTCGACAAGAAGACCATCGTAGGGATTGTACTTAGGCAACCATTTTTCTAGGTTTGCTGAGAGCGCATTTGGATCTGCAACCAAAACAGCACCAGGATTTGTCCAAGGTTGAGCGGGTTGATTGGCCATAACATGAGCTGGAGACTGAGAAGATGGGAAGGTCGATCCAAAAAGTAGGTATAGATGGCGAAGAACTTACTACTGGGTTAGTACTACTAGTAGTAGTACTAGTTGGAGAAGTGGATAGTTGAGAAGTTGTGGATTGAGTAGAAGTGAATGTTTGAAAAGGTGATGTGATCTCGCTGGTATTCGAATCAGATCCTGGTGAGGTAAATTTTCTACGTCATGGAGGGATGGGGAACTCAAAAGGGGTTACTCTAAGCCTTTCACTTTGCAATCTAGTTAATACACCAGTTTGTTGCAATAAGGAAGTAACACTTTCTTCAGGAACTTTGGGCCTCTCTGGTTTCTCCGCAGAAATGGATATCTGTTCCAATTTATGTATCAAAGAATGGACTTCGGAGACTCGAGAGTGTAATCTGGAGAAGGTGGTCATCTTACTACGTCAGGAGATGAGGGAGATGTTTCTACAACTTCACATTTCCGATTAGGAGATTTTGAACGAGATCTAGAAGGTGTAGAAGTTGTGGAGAGGTTTTGAATCTTATGAATGTTTTTCAATTGATCTTTAGGTTTATATGCCATTCATGGTCGGATGGCCCTCCTTCTAGCGCCAAAATGTTGCGGCCTCAGATTTTTGCTGCCGAAACATGGGGGATAACCACCTGGTCCAGACATTAAGACAACTCCTTTTTCGTTTAAAGTGGTGGCTCCGACTGGAGATGATGGGGATCAGTTTCCCAATGTGGGTTTTAATATGAGAGTGGGTGGTTTACGAGTGATTGCAATAGAATAATGGTAATCTAAATGACCTATTCTATCATGCAAATCTCTAACCAACTTATTCTAATATAAACCCGGGTATTTCTGTGTGATATGCGATCTACAAAGATATCTGCTTGACATGTGATAATAGAGATCAATCACGCATAAAACAGAGATGATAACGTATAAAGATAATTTATTTGACTAAATAGTTAGTCAAAGAAATTGTATAAACTATATCGCATATATGATGACTTATATATGAAAGTAGACAATTTCAGCTAGGCATCATACAATAGTGCAATTTAGCAGAAAGAATGTATCCCATACACAATTCATGAAAATAAAGTGTTGTCACTAATTAAACAGAAACATAATCAATCATATAAGATAAAAGTACCGTATGTGTGAAGTTCTACTCATTTGACTAATGACATGGATCAACTCCTTTCTTCAGATCAAATTATCTCCCAAGTATACAATAGTGCATCAATAAAGGAAAGTAGTCTGATATTTAAAAGAAACGATCATGTTCCATAATTTCATCAAAGCATTCACAAACTTACAATAGTGCATTCTTTGCAAATGTTTTTGATAAAATCTTGGACCCTTCTCTAAATGCATGAGAAGGGTATAAATACTATTCTAACTAATGCGCAAAAATAGATTATACAAACATTTGAGGAGGTTTCAAACAACCTTCCTCCTAACTAGTTAACTAACTCTAAAAATAAACAGTGGTTTGATGAGCAGAGGCTAAGATGATGATTTGCTGTCTGCCAGCTTGTCTTTCAAATCGCATATGTCGGCCATCGGTTTGACTTGAGGAGGTGCCCCAAAATGTGTTCTGACCTGTCCTGCGAAGATCACATTGGTGAGAGGTGGTAGCATCCGCTGAGTCGAATGAAGTGAGCAGTTAAGGGTCATGATTTGGCTGTGCGGCTTGACGAGGTATTGCCTGTACGAATCTTGGTCGGTCTTTGCCAATTTTGTTATTGCTTCCCTTTGAGCTTCTGCCTTTTCCTGCCAGCTTTTATGCAAATCACCTAAATCAGGCATTTCTTTTGGATTGCCTTCTCTTACCAGGTTGGTGGCAAATATAGTATGGTTTACCGCCTTGATTATCTTCTTCGCCACCCCAGCTGCTCTTGCCACTGCTAGCTCAACTTGCTTGACCCTTGCGTCCCAATCCATGAAAAGGATGTCCTCATTTGTCTCCTTAATCTCAGGCAGATTGGCTTTCCTCCCATCTTCTGTTTCTTGCCATTCGATGAACTTTGAGATTCTGGTGTGTAGATCAGTAAACTCGGTTCTTTGGTCAATTGCTTTATCTGTTAGCTGGTCGCTAGTGATTAGATAGGGAGCGATTGGTGACATCTTTTGGCAGAATTGTTCTTGCTGTTTCATCAGGAGGGAATTCAATTCCAACGCCTTTTTAATGAACTCCTCGACAGTAGGAGTATCCTTATATCTTTCCATGGCTTGCTGTAATTCTTGGAGTTGTGTATTTTTCACTGATATATCGACTTCATGGCTTATCTTCAGGACCTCCATGCTCTGTTGCAATTGGGCGAGCTGGCCAGCGGCTTGCCTGTTCACACTTGACCTCTTTGTTTCAAGCTGTTGCTCGAGCTGTGCAATCTTCTCCTCCCTTTCTCTCAACAAAATAGAGACTTTGGTGGCTTTGTCCATGGTGGCCATTGTATATGCTCCCGTAAACTGTGACAATCTAGTCAAATTCTCAGCTGGGTTGGAAGGAATGTCCCTCCAAACTATGTCCATTGGCTCAATTCCAGGTGGGAGCTCAGGTGTTTCTACTCTTCTCCTTTTCCTCTGTCTTCTTACTACAGCCTTGTGCAACGAGCTATAGAACACATCTAGAGGAGGGATTTCAGTCACTTTCAAGACAATCTCTGTTGTGGGTAGAGGAGGGATAATCTCAGTCTGCTGAGACATTGTTGCTTGCTCATCTATTGGCTTGGACTCCGTATTTTCCGGATTATGCAGAGGAGTTTGATACTCCATTGTTTCCTGGGTATCTGTGGTGTTGAGAGTGTCTTGCGGTTTCTTATTAAACTGATCCCACTCCTGTTCCAAACTGTAGCTTTTGACCTCTGAACTGATCTCTTTAGGTGGGGCGCTCATAACCTGTTTCTTGGCTGACTTCCTACTAGATTTTGTTGTGTTATTAGTGTCTTGGGCCTTCCCTGTATCTAGTGTTTTCTCAGTATTTACCTGAGATTCAATGCAAGAACTAGGTCCTTCGCTATTGACAGTCACATTGGGTGTGGTCTTGTCCTCGATTTTCAACAAGTGCAACGGGATTATTTCGAGTCTTCTGTTTCTGAATTCTTGAAAGTTTCCAAAATCTCCAGGACTCAGATTTGTCCTTGCCCATTCGAACGGTTGTTCGAAGGATCCAGCCGGCTGTAACAGGTCTTCAAAATCGTTAGCCTCATGGTTATATGGCTTGATCTTTAGCGCAATAGTGATGTTATATGGTATCTTGTTTGGATCAAATTGCCTTTTTGGCAAAGTATGAAGCCTGCGGCCTACCATGCTTACTGATTCCTTTATCGCATGATTAAAAATTGCCAAAGAAAAAGAACCGCACTTGATAGGTAAAGATGGCCATAATAATTTCTTGCCTTCTTTGAGAACTTTGGTCAGTTCTTTTCCCATGGTCTGGTGGGCGATTTCCCTTGCCAACAATTTATCAGAAATATACAAGGGGAGGACATGTGGGTCTGCTGTGCTACCAAAAACCTTAACATAGGTGAACCATTCTTCAACAAAATATTTGCCGACAGCCAGAAGGTTTGTAGCGGCTTCTTGGGAAAACTTGGGGGGTTTCCTTTTGAAAATTTATTGATGCAGTGGCAAAATAACAACATGACATATTTGATAGAAATGGGGTATGTAATGGGATTCCCATGTTTGCTTATGACCGAGATGGATAGGTTAGGGGTCCTGTAAGGTCCATTTCCAACCCATGATTGGAAATTTAGTGCAAAAACAGATGGCATCCATAATGTAGGCACTGAAATAGAATGGAGGAAGGTTCTCTGGAGAGGAGGATCTCTTCTGTCGATGTTCAGTGTGATGGTGGCTAGGTTATCAGATAGGATGGTGGCTCAATTCATAATGTGGGAATTAACACAAGAATCAATCAGAAGAATCCATTCTATGGAAAACTTAGCATTATTGGTTTACCCATATAGTCTACATAACATAGCAGTTGCATAGTTGTAGGGGTTTGCCAAAGAGGCTATAGCATACATACCCGATTTCTTGAATTTGAATTTGTTCTCCAACACTCTCCAACCTTGGATCACCTTGAGGGGCTCTTGGTTCTTCTTTGCAAAGTTGGCCACCTATGTGGTATCATATATATCTTGAGGGTCAGGTATATGGTACATTTGCTTTAGGTCCTCTGCTCTGAATGACCCCATGAGTTCCATTCGCGAATTCCTGAATTGCTTATCTTCAATTGTGAGGTTTTCCACCACCCACTTGATCATATCCGTGTATGGCAGGATTTTAGCTCTCGCTCCTATCCTATGAAGGAAAGAACAGGCGACATCCTTGAATTGGAGTCCTAAATGTTTTATTGAATCAGTGGTTGCTTTTGTGACAGTAACCTTGGAACGCTCATTCTTGAGCCTGTTGTATATGACCTCCCAAGCTGTTGCTCCCCCGTCAGCGCTGCAGACCGTATCAGAGAATATGGGAGCCATTTTTGTAAACTCAGACTCTGCAATGCTCTGTTTCTTTTGTTTCTGCATCACCTTCCTTAATGTCATGTCTTTTGTAGGTTGCCTGAAATGGACGAGATATATCAGCGTAGACGGTATCGAGCAATTAAGACGAAAAGCTTTTCTGAAATGACTTTGGATCGTGGGAAAGGTTTAAACGAGATATCCAACTTTAATTGCCCATAACTTGGAAAATCATTACCTCTCCTCAGGTCGCTAAACATTTATTACCCTGTTAAACCGTTCATTATTACATTCAAACGCAATTATTTCATGCTTATTGCTCTATTCGCACATTGCAATCTTTAAAATGATGTAATGTAGTGTTGCCTGCTTATAAGGTGAAATGGGATTGCGATATC
Source organism: Pinus taeda (assembly GCA_000404065.3). Lineage (NCBI taxonomy): Eukaryota > Viridiplantae > Streptophyta > Pinopsida > Pinales > Pinaceae > Pinus > Pinus taeda. Next base: position 131,002 of record APFE030489538.1, read on the forward strand.
GCAATATCGCATTTCGCAAATCGTTAATGAAGTTCATAGTGGCAAGGCTTAATTACATGCGATTTCTGTGAAATGCGATTGCAAGTTCGCAAGTTGTTTAATCGGGATATCGCAGCGGGAGGCTTGATTGCACATTGCAATTTTTTAAAGGTGTCTCATGTTCATCACATGGAAAAAACGCGATTTGCGATGGCGATCCTATCTTTGGGTTGTTTTAAGAGTTTTTTAGGCAATTTCTTAGAGTTAGGTTTTATTATTCTAAGACCAAAAATTTAAAAGAGGGTCCCCATTTATATGTCTAACCTTAGCTATTGCTGTATATAAATGGGGGGGGGTTGTTTCAGAGTACAATAGAACCATGATGAATTTTAGGCACCGCAATGCCATGGACTAGATTCTTGACCAGGGCAATCTATCCAAGTGGGACTAAGATGGACTCAAGCTTTCAGCTTCTCTAGGTACCATCAAACTTACTTACTAACCATCAACCCAGGGATCCAGGTGTGTATCTGAGGTTAGAGCTTTATGACCAACACCGCCCTCCCAACCTCGGGACCTAGACATTAAGACAAAGTGCCGTCCAAATGTCCTCCCAGGCAATGCTTCACTCACAAAGCCTCAACACTCCTTGATCCAGCAGATCAAGGACAACAAATCTCTCCTGATCAAACTGTTAGTAACCAACTTGCTGTCAAAACCTCCGAGAGATTTACCTGTACAAACACAACCCCAATCAATAATATACTTTCACATATTCATAAATAAACACAAATCTTTGAGGTTTTTCTGATGTTGCTTCTCAACATGGTAAGACTATCAATCGAATCTTTGATAGAAGATACTTTCCTTTTCTACTTCACATGCAACAACATATCCTTCAAAATTTATTCTTCAATCAAAACTATGCTCTCCCTCTCAACCAGGGAGATTTCCTCTCTCCAGACTCCTTAATTTCAGGGAGATTTCTTTTATTCAGGCTCCCTCTTAATCCAACTCTTTGACATCGAGGCTTCCAACCATCTCATCAAAGTTATCATCACTGTTCACATCATGCTTATCACATCTACTTTATTTTACAAGCATCTTTACCATCTTGAAGATTATGTACTTGCACAACTTAGATAGCAAGTACAACCAAATCTATAGAAGCATGAAGTTAGCCATATCAGAATCACGAAAGCATTTCAACTTTATATATCAGATACCGAAAAGACACATACCCTTCAACATTTTTGCTAGGGATTTTGTCATAAACCCTAGACTACTTCATCAAGGCTTATTTCATAACAATTCTCATTACATCTAGGGGTTCAATGTTTCTTGCAATGGTATGACATACCCTACTATAACATATAGCAAACCCTAGAAATAATTCAAACAAAACTATATCTACAAAGTATCTAACAATTTTCAGAATTCATATGTTAGATTTTTCTACTAGGGTTTCATACAAATCCTAGATTTCGTACATGAGATTTTAACAATTAAAACCAATCACAATTCAGACCAACTTCCACTAGGGTTTGTTGCAAACCCTAGATTTTCTTAATCAAACATCAATTACATCTAAAACTCAGATTTCAACAAATCTCAAATCACATTGTCATCATATATTAGAGATTTCACTTCTACTAAGGTTTAACTTCAAAACCCTAGAATGCACAAATACTATTATCCTAGACACAAACTCATACAAGGGCTTATATTAAACCCTAGACTTATGACCAACAATAATTAGGTTAACACACATATCTAGGAATTCATCATCAATCATAATCATAACATATGTTAGGCAACATATTAGAGATATACCTAGACCAATCTAAGGTTTCATTTATATGGACACACATATATATAGCTAGGGCTTCATTCCTAGGATCTTATGTTACATATCAAAGATTTTGCTTATAGGCCCAACCAAACCTTAAAGATCTAGGGTTTCATAATATAGCAAAGCAAACCCTACTATATCAAAACTTCAAAGGTTTGGGATTTTAGACAACATCATTTCAACCCTAACAAGTCAGGGTTTTCATGATCATACCAAAACCCCAAACATGACATCATCAACAAATTTACAAAAACTTCAAATAACATTTCCCAATAACCCTAAGCAGTTTTAGGGTTTAAAACATCAACATTATCATACCCTTAGTTTAGGGGTTTTGCAGAGAACCTGTCTAGGGTTCTATACGAACAATCAAGGATGTAAGAAGGGTAGATTTATCAAGTGATGAATCACCGAAAACAAGAATCATTATGATTCAATATAGCTAGACATGACGATGTTAGTAATAGATTATCAAATTAATACATATTTATTATATAAAATCAATGTTTTGTAGTTTAAGGCATACCTTTGTTCCTTGACAAACCTTGTCTCGGGAGGCCCTCTTCCATACTTCTTGAAGATATAGCAGATGTTTTCCTAATCAAGACAATAGAGGGAGAATGGTGATTAGTATTTAATATAATCAAAACTTAAATAAGTACATGAAACCATAAATTGAAAGGAAATAAGATACTTATCTCTGGGAGATGTTGGGGGCTCCCTCCAAAGCTTGAGGGATACCTATAAACTTATAAAAACAAAAGAAAATGTCTTTTCCAAAAACATGTTAAAACCTATAAATTCTAAATATCAAAAATACAAAATAGAATATTTAAGACTAGAAGCAAATGACTTAGTAGTGTAAGTCCCTTATATCAAATTCTTCGGGTTTGGCTTTCTTTAGGTCTTCTTCTTCAGCAACATTGGCTTGATCTCTTTCTCTCTTCTTATTTCTTGGATTGTCGGGACAGTCACTCCTATAGTGATTCTTCTTATGACATTGATAACATTCTACTTTGGACATGTCTACCTTTTTCTTCGGTCCTTTTGATTTCTTGAAGTTTCCTTTGTGATGAGCAATGTAGGCACTTGAAACTCCTTCAGGATTGGCAACTAATGAGATCTTCAATTCTTCTTGATTGCAAGCAGTCTATAGTTCTTCAAAAGTGGGAGCTTCCTTCCAACTATTAAGTCCTGCAACAAATGCACCCCAAGTAGGTGGCAATCCTAATATAGGAGTGATCACAACTTCTTTGCCTGGAACAATTTCATCAATGGTCAAAATATCATCTCTGATTCTTGCTATCTTCACAAAGAAGGAGGCCACTATGTCTTCTTTAGTCATCTTTGTGGTCCATAGTTCATTCTTCAGGCTTGATGTTTGCCTAAAGTAGGTTGTCCTTTATTCCTTCTACCATTAGATTCATGTCCACTAATTCCAAGTCTTTGAACTTCACTTAATCAGCATCACTGGAGTCTTCTGTAGGCTTCTTTAGTTTTCCTTTTACCAAGTCTAGTACCTTGTTCTTTTCAAGTATAAGGTCAATCCTTTTCTTCCAAGACCTGTAGTTTGAGGCTCCTTCAAGTTTGTTCTCTCCCTTGATTGTGTTAGACATCTTCCTTGAATATAATCGACTTCTTTCCTGAAATATTCCTTTAATGATTCCTTGATCAAGTGCTTGAGACTGCCTTTTACTTCTTTCTTCACCAATGCTCTAATACCATGTTAGAAAATCAGAAAGGTAGAAAGATTTTCTTATACTTGATAATTACTTGTGATGTTCTTGATTTCTTATTAGGTTTCTTTATATCTTCTTTCTTTTAGTTCATCAAGCAATTACCAAAGCAATAGCACATAAATCAATGGGCACCGGATATAGGCACACAGCCAGGGTGAAACCCCTCTCTAGGGGAAAATCCAGTCAATAATTCTTCCTTCAATAGTTTTCTTGAGATATTCCAAGACTCTAGAACTTGGCACAAACTTTCCTCCATACCAAGTCAACCTTCTTCTTCCTTTGCAGATGATCCTACTTGAACTGACAACAGCAGCAGTAGTATCAACACTTTCTTGTACCCAGCAACTTCGACCTTGCTTTGGAGACTTCAATCTTTACTGAAAGACTTCAATCTTCACTTAGGAACTTCGATCTTTGCCCAATACAAATTCCTGACACAACAACACCCAACAATAACAACTTTGACCTATATTTGATCTAGTAGCAACATGCAACAACTCGCAGAGACATCAACAAGAGAAATTCGATCTTCCAATCTAGGGCACGAGAGAGAGAGAGAGAGAGAGAGAGAGAGAGAGAGATGCACCAAAACTTCGATTTTCCTTCCTTCCTTCTCCTAGACCAAACTCCAACTTCTTTTGTCTTCTTCCTCTACTTCGCAATTTTTCTCGGCTTCAAAGAGATATCAAACTTGCTTGAGTTGATGTCCTCCAAATGAATTCGATTTTCTTCATTTATAGCCTTTAGGTGAGGTCGAATAGCCTTCCTTGTGGCCGACTTGATCATCTTAAGGCCGACTTGGTGTGGAGGTAACATAATTCATATTTGACTCAATACTAAACCTTTTTACATGATTCAAAAGCCCAAGAAGTGTCTCTTTAAATGTACAATGACTCTATTAACTCAGAATAAACCCTAGAAGTCCTCAATGGGGACTTTGACCTAAAACATGATGACCCAAGCATGAAACCCATGCTTTAATAAGTCATAATAATAATAATACAAATTCTTTTTCTTTATTCTTTTGACAAGTACATTACATGATGACTTAAATACATTAATGAAGACCAAACCTAGTTACATTTTCAAACAATTTCTTCACCCATTTCTATATTTCTTGCTTAAGTCTATTGCACTCACATTTTGTGCACTCAAACTTACTATTATCCTAGGTGCTCTTGCATCAACTTCCCATCGCAACTGAAACATTGCGTTCCCACGTGCTACTCTACTTTCATCTGATATGTTCTTCTATTTCACTAAGTATTGTCTGTACTTAGTGCTTCATGCCTTGGTTACCTGTTCAATCAGATTAATTTTCATCTCTTTGTCTTCTTCCCTGGACTTTGCTTCTTTGCATATATCTCTATGCCTTTTGCTTCTACCAGCTCATCCTTAGAATGCCTAAATGAGATGCATGTGGATGCTATTGTTTCCAAAGAGAGAAAAATGTTCAAGTATCTAATGGGAACAATAAATGGAAATTATATTAACTCACAAGCTTTGTAAAAGTAAATTGCATGTAAATATAAGCTTCACAAATGGCCCAAAATTTGCAAGTTTGCTCCACCTAAATGAAAATGCCTCAAAAGATTCATCAATGAGCAATATAATTAAGATAACATTAAGCACAAGTTGACATGAAAATAGTGAAGCATGTATATGTTGGAAATACTGAGGGGGAGGTGAACCAGTATTCCTTAGCAATTAACACTTTTTAAATATTTAAGAACATTAGTTAATCTTCAATTATTATTAATGTTTATGTAGTAATAACAGTAAACAATAGAACACAATAGGCACAAGAATTTTAGCTGGAAAACCCCCTCTGAGTCAAAACCACCGAATGTTTTTCTAATCAATTCTTTAATCTCTAGCCCCAACTGAAATGAAAGTTACAACTTCCTAGAATTCTAATAAAACATTCTTCTCCAACTCCCACTAGACGAACGCCCCAATGCGCTGGTTTCTTCAGTAGTCAACTGAATGCATGCCCCAACATCCTAGACCAACCTACCACCCTGAAGTGTTCATAGGCTCCAACCTGTAGGCAACTTCATGCACCAGCCTAGCACTTCCTTGCCACCCTATAATGACCAGAAATGAGACAAGAGTGTGGACTCCTGTACCAGGGACAATGATCCACGATACAATATGATTTACAATGATTTTCTTGTACTTGACTGAACACCAATCACACTATGACCTGCAACTCAACCATGACATCATCCCAACAATGACTCCTATACTTCCCAACAATGCCTCTTCGACTCTAGGAAAATTGACTCTTTTACTATAATGACTCTTTCAATGATGATTCTTTTACAAATTTACAATGATGATCTTTCACAGCACTAACTTTTGACAAGACCTGACACTTGACTTGATACCGCTTCTTGGATCACTTGCAGCTGCTGAGGTACTGTTGTGCTTGCTTCAAGTAATGGTATTTTGGCACTGCATATCCTTCTAGCATCTGTCCAAGTTGTTCTAAAGTGTCCTTCCTGCACCTGCATTAACAAGCAAGACCCAAACAAATACAACACAATATACTTACGCTGTCTTGCAAAAACATATGTCAGAGATGATATTCAAAATTCAAATACAAACACTAATTATACATACCTTGCTGTAGCAGACTTACCCTTGACTGTTGATGTGTGGTCCTTGCTGCAGGGATCTTTGAATGCATACTATAACACAACTATGACAATCCTATCATCTATGGCCTAGCAAGTGACACAAACTATCCCTCTAGACACAACGTTACATAAACCTAGTAGACTGTACATACACCTTCAATACATATACTAGACAGTCATCATAGTTCTATAAACCTTGACATATTTACATACTTCAGTACTATTCAATAATATGGTTTAGAATCCTTGGGCGACTCTAGATGGGTTAAGGGCCTACCTGATTTCAACACCATGTGAACTAACCAAACTACCTTGCTGTTGCAAGATCTTTGACAGTTTTGACCACGATATCCTTCGCAATTATCCTCTTGTAACTGATTGCAGGGAGACCTTAATGAGGGCTTAACATTGTCGCATAAACCTTGGTACAGAGGCACTGTCTTACATGCTTTGATTGCTGTTCAGATAATCATTGTCAATCCCGATCTGCGCCTCCAACGAATTTCAAAACATGTCAATTCTGAGTTGTAATAAGAGTTTTAATGCAGGCAGATACAACTAGGTCTTCACTTGTATTTTTATGCCCTAACCACAGGGATATATGGTCATATGGAAGAGAGATTGTGTTAGAGATAAGTGCCCTAGATGATCATCCTTCGCTGGCTCATTTCAACACCAGACCATGTTTTGCCACACACTAAGCCTTAGAGGGCCTCATAAATGACACTCTGCCACAACCAGCATCACAAAGATAAAATCCTTACGCAGCCGCAGTTTACTGCCTCATAAAACACTCTTGCTGCCATAAAAGTTATGCTATGAGTGCTTCATATCCCAGAATTTCTCATGCTGCCATATCAGTCATACGCTGCAAAAGAACAGTCATACGCTTGCCCAATGAATCACCAAACACAAATAAACCTGATCCCTAACCCTCTGAATTTTCTGCGTTGACCACCGAAGGGTTGGATGAAGATTTTGAGAGCCCTTTTCACAAGATCATTTGTTACATTCCATACATTAGGATATATCAAAGTTTCCTTTTATAAATATTCTCTATGAATAGAGGGGGCTTTCAATAATGACCGTAGGAGGACAAATGAACTTGACGTTTTAATTTTTATGTTGGAGTTAAATTTTATTTATTTATTTAACTAAATAATATATCACCTTAAGCCTTAAGCAAACGAATTACATGTTGACTGTGTTTAGAATGTGTTATAGTGTTTTGGAGATGGCTTCATTAAGTGAATGTTGGAGAGGACACATTTTAATTTTCTATTTTTTTTAATAAAATTAATTTAATTTAATCGTTATTGATAAATTATTTGTTTAAGCTCTAACGAATTTGTACACTAACCCTCTTTGGTGTGTTTTGTAGGTGACACATGAGTGTATTGAGTCAATGATTGATTATATGAGGTGAGATTACGGTGAGAATCCCTGTCATATATTGACAACCGTTGGTGAATAAGGTGTTATGTCTCTACCCCTGGGGTTTTAGCCCACTAATGGGGGTTTCCGACTTTAAGCACAAATAACTCTTAAACCGGGAAGAACTAGGAGGTGTACCATATATCAATGGAAACATCTCGACGAGTAGAATCCATCTAGGAGATCCTTGACTCAGGATAGGATGAGTTGTCAAGTCAAAATGCCCATGCAAGATCAGGGTAGCCCCTGGTGCTGCTTGGGTTGACATCAATGACAACCACTGATCAACAGTATCAATAAATCACATCAAGCAAATGCTATGTGAATGAAACTAGATCCATCAAATATAACCAAAAGTGAATTGCTTGCTTGACATATGTTGTAGCAAATAAAATGAGTTTCCCAAAAGATTTGAAAATGTTGTAGCTTAAATAACCATGAAAGTAAATTTGCCCAACACAAGAGATCTAGCAAATGAAATAGCAAACTTGACTTCAAAGTTGAGAAATTCTGAGTGTTGTGTTGAAATTATGAGTTAAACCATGCCTAAGTTAAATTAGATTAACAAGAGCAAAGCATGCAAGTAAGTTAGAAGCTATTAAGAGAATCAATCCACCCATTAGAGTGCTGAAAAGTGTAACTAGGTTCAATTTTCATAATGACATGTAATTGTAATTTTATGTAAAGAGATGAAAAGAAGAAAAATAAAATTATTGTAATCCTTGCATCATGGGTTTTGAGTCAAGGTTCCCATTGACAACCTTTAGGAATTTTGTCATCTAGTCATAAAAGAATAAAAGAGTCATTGTCATGTAATGAAGTCATTGTAATGGGTCACACTTGTCTACGTAAAGTATTTCTCCATGACCTTGTCACTAGCCCTCTTCAAGTCGACCTACAATGAATGGAGCAATCTAGAAGATCATGTCGGCTCTCCCTAAAGTGATCATGTCGGCCTAAAGAACATGAGACAATGTGTATATATAGCTACACTTAGCCTCACATAGAGGCAAGCAATTCGGTGAAGAGAAGTGCGAAGAAGAGCCTACAAGCGGAAGTGCAAAGAAAGGACTAGAAGAAGTAAAGCACAGAACAAAGGAAGTATAGCGAAAGAAGGATTCTTCTAGGGTTTTTGATTTGGGTTATATTCTCTCCCATGTGCGAAAGAAGAAGGATCGAAGGCATAGAAGAGTGAAGAACTAGTTGCTGCGTTGAGGTGACATTGTTTGGGTATATGATCTCACAAAAGGAAGCCAAAGAGAAGTGCTATAGGGCTTTCTCTTGAAGAGACCAATCAAGGAGCATAATCTATTTTAGGGTTTTTGAAATAGGTTTAACCTAAGAGACCGAGATTCTCTAGAGTAGTCGAGAGGAGCAGTGTGGAAGAATAGAGACCGAGATTCTCTGGAAGGAAGCCAAGGAGAGTAGGAGAAGCCGAGAAAGGGAAGAGGCAAAACATCAAGGCTAGTGACAAGGGTCTTGGTAGGACACTAGAGTCAAGGGTCTTTGTCATGGTCTTGGTATTCGTCAATTGAAAATCTATAAGAAGAATTTTTGATTAGGTTTTCCTCTCAAAGAGTGAGAGGTTTTGGCCCTGGTTGATAAGCCTACATGTTGTGTCTCTTGTCTTCTATTGTTTATTTGGTAATTGTCTTGAAGAATAGAACATATCGATAATATAATGAAGATAAGATTATAATACAAGAAGTAAAAGCATATCAAAAGCAATTATCAAGAAGATAAATCTCCTAATCATTAATGCCCTAGATTTCTCAACATGGGATCCGAGCTTAGGTGCTAAAATCAAGAAGGGGCATCTAATCAAGAAGACACACAAGGATCAAGTCTCAAAGAAGGAGAAAAGCAAGTCAAAGGACACCAACCAAGAGATCAAGATCTTCAACATACCAAAACCCTAGATCGAAGAAATTTACTCTAGTAAGAAGTCTTGAAATCATAATCAAGAAGGAAGCAGAAGGAAAGACCAAAACCCTAGAAGCATTTCCAAGATCGTCATCTAAAGAAGGCTAGAACATTCAAGAAGGATCGTGAAGCAAACTCTCTCTCAATCTTTCAAGTAGTAATATTCTATCAACATCAGGATTAAGGAGGAAGCAAGCAGCAAATACTCAAGTAAGTTTATGACTTCATCTGATACTATCAAAATGTCTTTTTGCAAGGAAAGCAACAAATTAGTTGAGGTTGCAAACTTCCTTGCATGGAAGAAGAGGACAGACCTAAATCTCATTGAGAATGAAATCATGGACCACATCAAAGGGTCAATAACTCAACCTCCGAAAGAAGATACTCAAGCACATGGTAGATTCAAGAAGGGGGAAGTGAGAGCCCAAAGGATTCTTATATCGAATCCATCAAAGACTCTCTCATCCCATATGTATCAAAATTAGACTCTGCAAAATCTATATATGACAAATTGGTAGAATTATTTTCCGTAAGTACTGTTGGAGAAGTAATCTCTCTAGGAAAAGAACTCTACAAATTAAAGATCTCAAAGGGAAGAAGGAATAGCCTCATATTTTGTGAGGATTTCTGAGATAAGAGATCAACTTCAAGATCTGGGTGAAATAATGTCTGACAAAGAAATGACCATTGTAGTGCTGAATGTACTACCGGAAGAATGGGGCAACTTCACTTCAAGTATCTATGGGAAGAAAGAAGCCACTCCCTTTCAAGATATATGGTCATTATGTAAGATTGAAGAAACCAAACTGAAAAAAAGTCAGATGTAGGAACAAATAAGCCAAATCAAGCATATGCTGCTATGTCAAGAAGAAAAGGAAAGTTTGGAAAATTTGGTCCTCAAAAGAAAAAGAAGAACATGGCTAAAGTACAATGCTATGGATATCAAGAATATGGGCACTATTGAAGAGATTGTCCTAAGATTAAAAGGGACAATAACAAGAGGAATAAGGAAGAAGCCCATATTACCGAAGAAGTAGAAGAGCCTGAGACAAAGAAGCCTAAGAAGGAGGAAGTGAAAGATCTCTACTATGACTAAGAGAATCTCCTTCACTAAAAGGTACTCTTCTGTTGTATTATAGATAGGAAACATTGTAAATAAGATAGGATGCATCATATTAGAATGGCATCATGATAGAAGCATTAGAAGTAAGAGCTCGTGACATATATTACATGATGAATGTCTGGAACAAAAACAATGGAGATCAACTATGTAGGATGTAGCTCTTTGTAAACCTCATTAGAAGCTCGAGTGATACTCATAAAGAAGGAAGAAGTCATCTAGGAAAAAGAGTTATCATACATCTGTGAAAAGGTAACATCTGCAGGATAAGATATGCAAGACCCTCAAAATTATCTGATGGAATTGTAAGATTCACCGATCAAAAGAAAAAGTAAGTGGTTCTTCAAGAATTCCAATCTTGTGGAATTAATAGAATGATGGTATGATAACATGGCAGTGAGGCAGATCAAGGGGATGAAGTCTCTTCATTCAAAGAAAACTACTACAGGAAGTCCGGATGATTCAAAAGGAAGATGAAGTATGTATGCTCACATTTGATATTATGGAAGTCATGTCATATAGTTGTAGACAACAGGGATCACTAAGGCATGATCAAAGAAAGGATCTCCTCCCTCAAAGGATGCAAGAATGCATGATTCACATATTTAATTGGATGAAATCAACATAATATGTCCTCATATGAAGTATGAGATAGTTGACTATAACTGAGGAACGTTGAAGTTCTTGAAAAGGAAATATGTGAAGAAAGGAAGGAAGAGACCGTGAGATATGCAACCATGGTAAAGACAATCAACATCTGGAAGACCAAGAAGATTTGACTAGGAAATCTCTCAGAATGATATGAAGACTTTGATGGAAGTCTGAAAAAAATAGATGGAGACCCTTGACAATGGATATCTTTGGGAGATGTGTCAACATGTATGCAGAATGTTGATACCTGTTGACCTTCCGCCTACACCTACCTACAAGTCTGTGAGAATAGCCTTCAACTCCACAAGGTGTGGTTGGTGGCAGGGAACTCAGAGAAGGGGCTGTCACACTAATCTCGACTCTCTCCGTTTGAGCTATCTTCTAGGTTAGCTAAGGGGGGTGGTCCCTAATGAAAAGTTAATTTAAAAAGGATGTGAGTTTCTAGGAGAATTGTTAGAGTTAAATAGATTATCTCTTTAATCTTTATAAGCAAAAAATTGATATGAGCAATAACCATCATAAGATAAGCCTGAAATACATAAACAACCAGTGCGTTCCAAGTATTTGCTCTTTAAGAAATGAAATTGTATTTTGCTTAAAATGAAAGAAAATGCTTTCAAATGGAAAACCAAAATAACCCTGAAAAGTGAAACACTAAATTGTTAGCACAAGATATTTTAAATGCTTTCAAGATGAATAAGTCTACAAATCAAACCATGAAAACTATTCTGCTCAAAAGGATACAAAAATAACTCAAATGTTAGACCAAGATGACAACGAAGTATGTTACAAAAATAATTTACAAGAAGCTAAGCCAAAGAGTATGAGCAAGCTCTTCTCTTTGACTAGCCATGGCTTAGCCCTTTGAAATAGCCAGATATTGATAAATGAAGTACAATACGTAAAAAATAAATTTTTCCAAGTTTGATATTTTGATGCAAGAAATAAAAGCTTTAAGAAACTTGAAAGAATCCCTGCAAGACACAAATAAAATATAGATGAGACTTTGGAATTCAAAACATGCGGGTTCTCCTTGAATATTTTTCAAGAATGGGTTGATTCCTCCTAGGATTTCTCTTCACGCTTGAAAAACTTGACCAAATAATGATTCATCTACAAAACTTCACCACAAATCATTAAATCGACATGAAATTAAACAAGTGCAGTGGCAAGAATTCCTAGAGATACATCTATTATCTACTAGAAGATTTCTTTTCCTAAAGAAAATAATTAATTCTTATGCTAATATGAGATAGCTGCATACTAACATAACTTGAAACAAGCATGAAAGAAATAATGATATGAGGAAATAAATAGAAGTATAACAACAAGTCAAGAATTTACCACACATGCAAGGAGAAGAACACCATCACGCTTTATCCCAAAGACTGTTGTATTATATTTCAAGTAGTGAATACAATCCCGCAAAGTCTCCTCAAGCACAATAGCTCGTATTACATGACACAATATGAGAACCCATGACTCTATTATATAGAGAGTTGGGAGCAATTCCCAATGAAGGATGACAATGACAAACGACATTGGAGCCAATCCCAATGTAGAAGTGATTAAACAAGTGGCATGAGGTGACAATCCCAAAGAGAAATTTGAATTTGTTGAATGGAGCTCCAATGCCAAGTGTAAAATCGAATTCTGGCAAGTGGACATCATTTTCTTCTTCCCTTATGTGCCAAATTCGACTTTTATGATAGAATGACAAGTGTATATGGGTGGTAACCCATGTGGGGATAAGTTTCCACAAAAATCTCCACCAAATATTCTCCCAAGTCCTCTCAAATATGCGTTAACTTCACAAATTCGAATTTCCATGTAAACAACTTTCTCCTGTAATGTGAGAAATTCGATTTTATTTGAGCACATGTCATTTCTTTGATTTTAGGAGTCCACATCACCTTGAGATTTCAATTTAACTCCCCCATAATTTTCCACCTCATTTCCACAACATTTAGCATGTGTGGATATTTATTTTTCTCCATTTATTTAATTTATGGCTTAAGTAATTGCCAGATTTCCCATTAAACTTAGGAAAAGTGGGTTTTGAGGGTTCAAAACACATTATTAACTCCTCAAAGTGTGTCATAGTAGAAAGTTGAGGGTGAGAGGTGTAATTTTGATTACTCATACCCCATTCAACTTCTCTAGACTACACTTATTACAATTTAAATACAATTTTATTTACAATTTTTGACCTGCGAGAAATCTAAAAAATTAAAAAATAACCACCTATACTTAACCAAATTTCATGATTTTTTTTGTGTGATCTAGTATGGTTAATATACATCAATTCTAGACGCTAAGATGTGTTAGGGGCTCAACCTTCAAACTGTCACCCCGACTTTGGGGTAAAAAGTGAATGAAAAAACCCAGAAAATTATCTGCCTCTGAAAAAGAAGGGATAATTAACTAGATTAAAAAAAACACTCCAAGGTGTACTCATTTGTTGATCGAGTCCCAACATCCTAGGCCTGTTACAGACTCAAGAAACTCATTATTACTATTATCAATTATTACAATTCCTCGTAGGGTGTGGAATTTGGGTACAAGAAAGATGATGAGAAGATAGAAGTAGAGTTAAAAATCTCTGTTGACTAATGATATATGATGGTACAACTGTCTTCTGGATCATCCTTGGGCGTGGAGTCTTCATATAATCATTAGGTGCCACTCGAGTGGTCAACATTTGGCTCCATATGGGGATGCATGCTAGATATGAAGTGATAGAACCTGGAATCTGCATCCACCGACAAAAGACATATATCAACAGTATCCATTCAAAATATCATCAAATGAAATCAAGTACAGAAATGAAAAAATGGAAATTTAGTCTAAGAGCATAAATGACAATTTATTCTTGAAATAAAACTAATTAAACAAAAATGATAAGGGATAAGGTTAGAAATATGATACAAAAGAGTGCCCCATAGCATCATATATCCTTAATGAAATTCATGTTGAGAACCTGCTTACTTTCAGGGAGATCGATAGGGGAACCAAACCTCCCTTGAAAGTGTCAGATGTTCTATATTTGCCTGGAATGAAGAACCTAATATCCGTCTCAGCACTTGAGGACAGAGGGTATGATGTGTTGTTCAGGAGAGGGTAGGTGCTTATATATCCTAGGGGAACTCTAGCTTCTTCAGCTAGAGTGATTGGTGTGCGCCATGCCAAGGTGTACAAGTTCTCATTCCAGCTCCTGATGGCATTGAGTAGCAGCACCCGAGACAAGACCGACAACAGATCTAGCAGTTCAGAGTTGCGTGAGATTTGGCACTGCAGGATGGGGCACATGTATCATGGGGCCTTGAGTACATTGCGGGAGATCACCACTGGTGTGCCAGATTTCTGTTATGATCACCTTGATGTATGCAGAGGATGTGCTATGGGGGAGTTTGCCAGATCCCCTTTTCCCAGCAGTGACAACAGAGCGACCGGGATCCTTGACTTGATTTATACTGATGTGAGTGGTAGAATGTCTCATGTATCCTTGAGTGGCTATGAGCACTATGTTTTATTCATTGATGACCACTCCAGGAAGACCTGGATTTATTTCTTGAAGACCAAGAGTGAGGTCTTCAAGCGGTTTCAAGAGTTCAAAGCTCTTGTGGAGACCCAGACAGGTAGGAAGATCAAGGTCCTCAGGTCGAACAATGGAGGGGAGTATACTTTTGGTGAGTTTGTTGATTTTTGTGCTGAGGAAAGCATTAGGAGGGAGTTCACAGTTCCTTACAACCCTCAGTAGAATGGGGTTGCGGAGAGGAAGAACAGATCCATTGTAGGGGCTGCCAAAGCCATGCTTCATGATCAGGGGTTACCTTTATTTTTGTGGGTAGAGGCCTGCAACACTACTGTGTACTTGTAGAATAGGAGTCCACATCGTGCCTTGGGGAATGTGACTCCGAAGGAGGCTTTTTTTGGGAAGATTCCTGTTGTTGGGCACTTTCGTATCTTTGGGTGCCTTAGATATTCCTATGTCCCCAAGGAGAACAAGACCAAGCTAGAGCCCACTGTAGACAAGGGCATCTTTGTGGGTTATAGCGAGACCTCGAAAGCTTATCGGATTTATATTCCTGTGCAGAGGAAAGTGGTTGTCAAGCGGGATCTGAAGTTCAAGGAGGAGAGAGCTTTCAAGAGGTCATGAGAGTTAGAGTATCCAGAGTCACCAGACCCTCGGGAGCAGCTAACTCAGTCACAGGGATCCAGTGGTTAGGGATCAGGAGGTACATCGGTTATAGTTTTAGGTCCATCAGTGAGCAGTGGCTCTCAAAGTCAGGTGGGTGGTTCTTTAGGCAACATGCAGGGCAATCCGCAGAACAGTTCACAGGGTAGTCCACTAATGGACAGTTCGCACGGTACTTCAGCATCTATAAGCACAGATTCAGGAATGAGGTTAGTTGGCAGGCCTTCAAGAGTTCAGGCTTTTGATGATGATGAGGATTCTTTCACTCCGGTGGGAGAAATATGCTCAGGGAAGAGGAAGCCCAAGTGGCTTCAAGATACCTTGCACGAGGCCACATCAGTTGCTGGGCCAAAGAGACAGGTTAGAGAAAGTAAACCACCTGGCTGGTTCTGTAGTTACATGGCATTGGTAACGAACATTGTTGACTCCGAGCCTTCTAGTTATGAGGAGACAGCCAACCAGCAGGTCTAGAGAGAGGCCATGATGGAGGAGTATTCTTCTATTGTGAAGAACGATGTTTGGGAGGTAGTGCCGAGGCCTGAAGGTAAATTAGTTGTTACTTCCAGATGGCTCTACAAGATAAAGCATGTTGGAGATGGCAACATCGAGAAGTTCAAGGCTCGATTTGTGGCGAGAGGGTTCTCACAGGTAGAGGGAGTTGACTATGAGGAGACCTTCGCTCCTGTAGCTCGCCATACATCTATTCACTCCATTATATCGATTGCAACAGAGATGGGTTGGAAGATCCACCAGATGGATGTGAAGACCACATTTCTCAATGGCTTCATTCAGGAGGAGGTTTATATTAAGCAACCATAGGGCTTTGAGGTGCATGGGAAGGAGTCCCATGTATGCAGATTGAAAAAGGCACTCTATGGCCTGAAGCAAGCTCCTAGAGCTTGGTACTCGAGGATTGATACATACTTGCAGTAGTTGGGTTTCACAAAGAGTGAGGCTAATCCAAACCTATACTTCATTCTGGTGGGTGAGGAGCCTCTCATTCTGGTGTTGTATGTTGATAACTTGATCATCACTGGTGTAGAGAGACTCATTGAGGGCTGCAAGAGAGATCTTGCTTCAGAGTTTGAGATGAAGGATATCGGCTTGATGCATTATTTTTTGGGATTGGAGGTGTGGCAGGAGGAGGGGCATTTCTTCCTAGGACAAGGGAAGTACATTGTGGATATTCTTAGCAAATTTCACATGGAGGACTGCAAAACCCATGTCTACACCTATGATCACTAACTAGAAGAAGCTTCAGGCTTCTGATTCCGAGTTGGTGGATCCTACTCTATACAGACAACTGTTTGGTAAATTGATGTATTTGGTTAGCACTTGACCAGATATATGTTTTGCAGTTAACACTATGAGTCAGTTCATGTGTGAGCCGAGGAGAGTGCACTAGGTGGCTGCAAAACACATTCTTCATTAATGCAGGGGACTATGGCTTTTGGTCTGGATTATAGACAAGGTGATGGAGTGAGACTGGCAGGGTACACGGATTCAGATTAGGCAGGTTGTGCTTTAGATAGGAAGAGTACTTCCGGGTGCTGTTTTAGGTTGGGTTCGGCAGTTGTGTCGTGGATCAGCCGGAAACCACAGTCAGCTGCATTGAGCTCAGCTGACACAGAGTATATGGTTGCTATTTTGGTTAGTTGTGAGGTCATATGGCTTCACAAGATGTTGTTTGGTTTGTTTGGTCGGGCATGAGACCTTCAGTAATTTACTGTGATAACCAGAGTTGCATAAAACTCACGGAGAATCTAGTTTTTCATGACAGGTCAAAGCATATTGAGATGAAGTATCACTTCATTAGAGACTATGTCCAAAAGGAAGCTGTCAAGCTTGAGTACATTTCCACAAGTGAGTAGGTAGCAGACATTTTCACCAAAGCCTTACCACGGGGCAAGCATGTCTACTTTAGAGACAAGATGGGAGTGGTGAGGAACACTTTCATCAGTGAGAGGGAGTGTTAAAATTTGAGTACCAGAGGAAAAGTGGTTCCCTAAGGCTTTGATCTTTGGCCTAGGGAAAAGTGTCCAAATTTATTTGTACTTTTCTCCTAAAGTGACTTT